>JANVCC010000076.1:1096343-1210252 GCA_025345505.1 Todiramphus chloris collaris
AAAAAAAAAAAAAAAAAAAAAAAAAAAAAAAAAAAAAAAAGGCAATGTTTTGTGGAGGAAAATGGAGGAAAAATGTGTTTGTGGGAACTATGCACGTGAACACGTGTATTCTCTCAACCTCTTACTGAATTGTGTGTGATGGGACTACCCCTCTTACCTAGGGGTGTTTTTTAAGGGAACTGGGATTGCAAAACAGCAGGCAAGAAATAAGAGCCATTGCGCAATATTGTGCACTGGAACATAACTCTGCGAGGTGAATATGGTGAGGACAGATCCGTGGCTGTGTGTGATATATGGCAAATGAGACTCTGCATTTCTGTGGGTGTGTAGAACAAGCTGAGGGCTTTTGAAAAGGTGCAAAGTCAGCCTGGGGAAAATGTTCATGATGTGGGGACGAAGGAGAGAGACACTCTTGTCTGTCCTTACATTGCAAGTTAGGCAAGGGCAAGCCTGTATTCTTGTCTCTGCCATGGGACCAGACAACCAGTGCTAAATTACATGAGTTCCTTTCTGGAGAGCCACATGCAATAACGCCTTCTTTTCAGCCAAACTTCTCATGGGTGATATTGTTACATCAGATCCCTGGCTAATTAATGATTCTTGTTGTCTAGACAAGTGCATTAATTAACTGGACACATTAGAAAGTCTGGGTCAAACTTCAGAAAGTCGGCCAGACTCTCTCAATCCCTTGTGGCTGCTGGGATCATCCTGCTGCCTGGTGTGACCTGAGTAATCAGTGTATTGTCAGAGTGGCATGTCCCAGTTCTGATTATTACAGGTTCATGGTAACGTTCAGCAGCAGTTCAAGACTCTGTTGTGGGCAGTGTGTGTGTCCAGGAAGAAGTTTTTGTGTAATTTCTGTGGCAAATGTTACTGATAGAGCTGAAGTACCCTCAGAAGGGGAACGAGGACAGGATTTGAAATCTCTAGCCTGCATATCTCTAACAGGACACAAGCGACCTTCAAGTGGTATGTGGCCCACAAACTGTGGTTGCCACTGAGTGTGATAACCATTGTGAACTCCTTCAACAGAAGATAAAGCATGGGCTGTTGTGGAGTTGGTTGTTAGATAGAGCTTCTCCTGGAAAAAAAAAAAGAAGAAATTTATGTTTTGTTCCTTTCATCTTGCCCAAACAGGAGCAGAGGAAGAGAAACTGAGGCTAATTCTCTTCTTTGCCTATACCTGGCTTATATTGCTGTAAGCTTGCTCACCTCAATGTATGTAAGGTGAAAATCAGGATGTGCTCTTGGGACTGGGTGCATGAGGCTGGAGTAGGCATCTGGCTTGAAGAGGTTTCTTTGTACGCTAATGGGCACTGCATGGGGTTCCCAAGAGAATTCTTCAGACGAAAGCTGTTTTTCTATGGACAGGCTGCATAGAGTCTCATTATTGCTCTGGCTTTTGCTGCACAGCACATATGTTACTGCAGAGTTGTCAGCCCTTCAGTAGATTTCTACAGCGCAATAAAAATAAGTAGATTAACCAGGCAAAGAAGATTAGAGACACTTTGGGGAAAGAAAGGGAAGGGAGGAGGATGAGCAGGAGGGAGTATAAAAACAGACCAGAAGACTGTGAGTGCCAGGCTCCCTGGTGCATGTTACACAGGGTGGCTTTCTTTGTCCCTTTCGGGTTTGGGTTAGGCAGACTGAGTAGAACCGATCCTGACGCCATGTCCAAAGAGAAACTGGAGTCACTGGTCAAGAACATGGAGATCATGCTCTCTGAGGTAGAGCAGCTGAAGATCCACTGCACCAAGCAGACGGAGGAGGTGAACCAGGTGGTACAGGAACTGCGCCGAGAGAACAGGGAGCTGACAGAGAAGTACGAGCACATCTGTCAGGACCTGAAGGAGGCCAAGGAGGCCATCGCCCAGCTGCAGGACACCAAGTTTGCCTTCGAGGCAAAGGAGCGGCAAGCGCAGAAGCTCAACCGGCAGCTGTGAAGCGGCAGAAAAGAGAAGCAAGGGATTTCTTAACCGGATCCAAGAGTAAACGGAAACCTTCAACTGCTGCAACCAAAAATCCCTGGATTGGTATTTTAAAGCAACCTATTCCCTTCCTCCTCAGACTAAACCTGTGTGCTGGAAAAAACCATCTCTTTGTGGAGGCAAGATCTCAGGCACAGCTGGAATTCTGGCCCAGAAGGCTCCTTTGTTAATGACTAAATACCTCATTATACTGGGAGGAAAATCTCATTCCAGAATCCCTTGTCAGAGGTCTGAGCTATAGGAGTACAGCAACGGCTGCCAGGATCCGGGCACCTTCTCATGCCTCATGGTGGCTGCACAAGCAGAGCCCTGGAAAAGAACTGTCTCTGCCTTGAGCTACCGGTGAGAGCTATCCTGCAAGAGTCCGCTGAGATGAAGAGAAAGATCATCGACTTGCCAGCCTCTGTTGCGCTGTTTTGTTGCTAACTTTCCTCTGTTGCACAGCGAGGCTGCGAGGCGGTCCTTAGCCAGGTGTCAGCTTCCTTGCTGCCTGACGCTGGGAGACATCAGCAAGAGCTTATGTTGTGCCTCGTGCTTCCAGTACTTGCTATCAAGGGCACGTTGGTCTGGAGGATCTTTTAATGCTATTACAGTCGGTGTTGTCCTCTTCCAATTCTAAAGTGACATGTAAGAACTGGAAAGGTTTCTGTCTCAATTTCCATTTCAATTGTGATAAATCCTAATGACTCCATGTTTAGTATGCTAGAGTTAAACCTCTGCTGAGTATAACACTTTTTTTAACCAAAGAGCTATGTTTTGGCAGTGGATTTACTTTTCTTAAGCAGAAGTAACGTGTATAAACGGACTGGGAATTAGGAGGGATAAATGTATCTGGGGCGTAGGGGTAAGAATTGCTTGTCAGAGGTTTTGCTTTCAACTTTTCTCCCTTCTGTCATTTGGGGTAGTCAGTGCCAAGCCCAGCTAAGAGCTGGTGACTTGGGACTTCACAGTGAATAGCAGGAGATCTCTGGGGGGAGTGTGAAGAAAGTGCTGAGGGAAAAAATCCTGAATTTTTAAATGAGAAAAGGCCTGAATGTTTAAATGGAGAACAGCTGGAATATTTCCAGGAGGATCTTCCTTCGTGTTGGCTGTGATGTATCCAGCTTCCTGCTTCCCTCCAACACTTTGCTGTATTGTTACCTCTGCCCAACAAGTTCCTACTTCCCTGTGAGGGCTGGCATTTGAGAGAAGCAAAGAAGCTGTTTCCATCTCTGAGGTGCTCAGGGTCTGTGTGGCATCAGGAGCCCAGGCACATTGTGCAGGGGAGGAGGGGAATAACCACCCCTAGAGCAGGGACTTAGCCTGGGGGAAAGAAAAACCTGGCTGCTTTGGTTTCCCCATAGAGACTGGGGCAGAGGCAGAATAGTTCAGCAAAACCTGTTCTTAGGACTAAGTCCAGCACTGGTGAAAATATTTGTAGCTTTGTCATTGATGATAAAAATACTGAGATCAGGCCTAGAATTAGCTAGTTCCTGTTCCTTCTCTACCCTCCCCTCTGCCACATCAGTCTAGGCCTGATCCACAGCCTTTGGAAATTAAAATCTTCCCATTAATTTGACTGAGCTCTGGACCAGACCTTCTGATCAGAGGGCTGCTGTCTGTGTGGCAGACAAAGCACTGGGACATCCATGGGGAACAGCTTTTTTCTGTGAATCGCTGTAAGTGGGAGCTGTGACAACATGTTTTGTTAAATTTGTCTGAGCTAGACATTTTTTTTTTTGCTATTTTGGGTGGAGCAGATTGGGAATATCTGGAAAACATTTGGGAGATAGGAGACCTTCCTTTATGTTTTCTAATGTGATCTGAATACAAATCACCAGCCTTGACCCTTTGCTCCTTGCTCACCAGTGACATCTTGGGGAGCACAAGAAATCAACATTAGTCACTATGTATGTTTGTATAAGAACTAAAAATGTTTTCTCTTGAAATTAATCCTCTAGGTCAAATCTGCTTACCACCTGTGATTTCTTCTACTTTTTATATATCATTAAAATGTAAAACCAACAATAAAAGGAAAACAAACAGCTGAGGGAGCGTCTGTTCTGGATAAGGTCTTGCCTTATTTAATGCATGTATATGTTAATTTCTGAGCATGTGTGTGCGCTTGCTAAATATAATTATTCCTGTTTAAATCCTATGCAGCGAGGAATGAACTAATGGAGACCCTCCAGATCTCTCTGTGTTCCCAGGTTAATCTCTCTAAATGAGATTCGCTGTGCAGCTGCCAAGTTCACCCTATGCAATATTTAAGTCCATGATACAGAAAAAGAAAATGGGATTGCAGTATCCTTATGATCAATTTCTTAATAATTAGCAGGATTCAAAGTGTCTCATTTTAAGGAAAGTTGTGAGATATGTAAATATCCTAAAATTTTGTCTGGGACCAATCTAATACTAGAAAAAATGAATATTACACCTCTTCCAATAGATAGTCAGATGTGTCCTCCTTTTTTCTTACTCAGGTTAAACCTGGGAGTAGTTGGGCTGCTTTAAAATTGATGTATGTTCCATTACATGTACGTCCTCTGGCTTTTATATGCAAACCTTTGTGTATCCAAGTATAGTCTTAGCAATGGATCCTGAGATGCAGTGTATTGGAGCACCTCTCACAACAAAGTTTGCATGGAATTAGTCATGGCACTTTGAAGTTGTTTTTGCTTTTTGAACACCAACATTATCAGCATGTGCTGCTTTTCCTCTTTAAATGGCCTAAGGATGAAGAGCTGAAACTTGTGGGTGGCGTCATCAGTTTGTTCAGAAAGTTGACCTGAATAAAAGTCTTGGCGGATTTGGGTGAGAATCAAAATAAATATGAAGTGACAGGCTTACCATTTCCCTCGTCTTGGAAAGGGATGAAGAGTGCTATCTAATTCTTTGAATATAAAAAGCCAATTTATTCAAAGGCTCTCTTGGAGAGTACAGCACAGGAATTGGCTCATTTGTCAAGAAGTTTCTAAAAGAAGAGGACCCAGACACTTGGTCTGTTCCTGGAGCAAATTTTAGCAAAATACAGATGATTGCTTTGGTTTTCATTCTTCGGGACTGTCTTACATGCAAGTGTGCAAGAGAGGAGACTGGGTAAGAATGAAGTTGATACCCGACTTTCTCTGACATTCGGCAAGAACGTCCTTGGGCAAGGGGGAGGCAGTTCACTGATGTACATGAGCATATGAGCTGATGGATGGGAATCCTGGGCTAGTAGCTCACAGTGGACAAGAAACCACGTTGGTGAATTCAAAGTAGAAACTAGAGCTACCTTGGGATTTGTAAGGAGTGTAAGTGAAGAGAAGCACAAATTTGTTGGTGAGGACTCGCATATTGAACAAACACAAGTGGGCTGCTTCTGTGCAGTCAGGAAAGCATAAGGAAAACCTACCAAAGGTCTTAAAAACTTCCAAGGATGGGGCTTCCACCACCTCTCTGGGCAACCTGTTCCAGTGTCTCACCACCCTCACGGTGAAGAACTTCTTCCTAATGTCCAACCTGAATCAACCTATCTCTAATTTTAATCCATTCTCTCTAGTCCTATCACTGCCCGACAGCCTAAAAAGTCCCTCCCCAGATTTCTTGTAGGCCCCCTTCAGATACTGGAAGGCAGCAATAAGGTCTCCCCGGAGCCTTCTTTTTTCTAGACTGAACAACCCCAACTCTTGGAGTCTGTCCCCATAGGAGAGGTGCTCCAGCCCTCTGATCATCCTCATGGCCCTTCTCTGGACACGTTCCAGCACGTCCATATCTTTCGTATAACAGGGGCTCCAGAACTGGACACAGTATTCCAGGCAAGGTCTCACAAGAGTGGAGTAGTGGGGGAGAATCACTTCCCTTGACCTGCTGGCCACGCTTCTCTTGATGCAGCCCAGGATACGATTGGCCCTCTGGGCTGCGAGAGCAACTGATGGCTCACGTTGAGCTTCTCATCCACCAGCACTCCCAGGTCCTTTTCTTCACAGCTGCTCTCAAGCCAGTCACTGCCCAGCCTATACTGGTGCTTGGGATTGCTCCGACCCAGATGGAGGACCTTGCATTTGGCCTTGTTGAACTTCATGAGGTTGGCATGGGCCCACCTCTCCAGCCTGTCAAGGTCCCTCTGGATGGCATCCCTTCCCTCCAGCATTGTCAGCCACCCCACACAGCTTGGTGTCATCGGTAAACTTGCTGAGGGTGCACTCAGTGCCACTGTCCATGTCGCTGACAAAGATGTTAAACAAGACTGGTCCCAGTACTAATCCTTGAGGGACTCTGCTTGTCACTGGTTGTGGATGCTGAAAAGCTGCTAGCAGAGGGATTTTCCTAGGTTCTCACAATATTTGGTGAGAATCCTGCCTTTCTCACACATGTTATGAGAAACAGTAGGACGGTTTTGTAAACTAGACTAACACCTGGTGTTTTGCTAAGTTCTGTTTATGGTATATTGGAAAAATATTTTGAAATGGGTGTTGTAGGACTTTAGCCAATCACCCTAGGAGATGGGTGATCACTGACCAGTCACCTTATGGGGCTAGGGTATATAAAATGGGGTTGTAAATTAATAAAGCTTCTTCTTTTTCCTGCTCTTGCTGAATTTATATGTTGCTGCATCTCTCTGCTCCCAGCATAAACAGCGACAACTGGTCTCCACTTGGATACCGACCCACTGACAACCACTCTTTGGGAGCGGCCGTCAAGCCAGTTCTTTATCCACTGAATTGTCCATCCATCAAATCCATATTTCGACAGCTTGGAGACCAGAATGTCATGCAGGACAGTGCCAAAGGCTTTGCTCAAGTTCAGGTAAATGACGTCAGTTGCTCTTCCCCCATCTATTATGTTGTGACCTTCTCATAGAAGGCCACCAGGTTAGTCGGGCATCATTTGCCCTTGGTGAAGCCATGTTGGTTACAGCCAATCACTCGTCATTATTTATCTGCCTCAGTAGTGCCTCCAGGAGGATCCACTCCATGATCTTACCAGGCACAGAAGTGAGGCTGACTGGTCTATAGTTCCTGGGTTCATCCACCTTCCTCTTTTTGAATATGGGGTTTATATTTCCCCTTTTCCAGTCAGTGGGGATTTCACCGGACTGCCATGACTTTTGGAATATGATAGCAGTTTAGCAACCCCATCCACCAGTTCTTTCAGCGCCCGTGGGTGTATCCCATTGGGTCCCATGGACTTGTGCGCTTTTGGGTTCTTCAGATGGTCATGAACCTGATCTTCACTTGCAATGGTCAGTTCTTCCATCCAATGCCTGCCGTCAACTTTTGTGGCTCTGGGGGTGTGGCTGGAGCCCTTGCCAATGAAAACTGAAGAAAAGAAGTCATTGAGGACCTCAGCTTTCTCAGCATCACTTGCCACCACCCTCCACTTCCTTGGGTGAATGCTCAAGCTGATGAGACCAGCTTCAATTCTGCAGGCTTTTTAAGTCTTGTCTGAATTTCTTGAATGCTGCACATGTAGAGGGGAGAGGAGGTAGAAGAGTTAGGAGTGAAGTTCCCCCTTGGGAAGAAGGAGGGGTAAGGAGAAGGTGGTTTTAGGTTTTTTATTGTTTCTTGGTAATTAATTTCACTGGAGCCGAGTCTGTTTTGTCCATGACAGTAACCAGTGAGTGATCTCCCTGTCTTGATTGTGATTAATGAGCTTTTCCATGATATTTTCTTCCTCTGTCCTGATGAGGACAAGGAGTGATCGAGCAGCTTGATGGGCATCTGGCAACCAGCCACCACAGTGCTGTAAATGTTAGACATAACTAGTTAGATTGGAGCTGTGTCCAGTAAAGCATGTAAATCTTGAGATAGTCTTTGAAAAAGCCTTCTGACAGTAAGGAGTCCTGCTGCTTTGTCTCCATGAAAGGTACTTATGGAGTATAACAGAAGAGAAAGCAGAAGTCTTACTACTGACCTCTGGCCGTGTAACTGATGAAATCCCAGTATGACAGCTCCTGTGCTTCTTGCCAAAAACACCTCACTGGTGGGATTACAAGGGATATCTTGTTCAGCAGTATCCATTTACTATGCATTCACCTCAGGTGTTTCTTCTTGATGATCACATCTGTGACACACAGATGCTGTTGCCTCCAGGCCAGCTACTGGATAAAGCCAGTGGCAAGAGCCAAATACCTGTGGTACTGACTGTGTTCACTCCATAGTGAACTATGAGTATCTTATCAAGAGACAAGAATGGTCTTGAATCAGTGAATTATCATACTTTCACTAATGGTAGATGTTGAAAACAATTTCAACACAAGGATCATGTTCTTTATCCCAGAGAAAAGGTACACACACAAAACTCTGGGGAACTACAGGACAAAGGTTTACTTCATATTTACAATGTCTTTTTTCCTGGTAAGGACTGGCCTTGAGTTCAAATCCTACACTAATAGCTTCTGCTTTTGTCATGTCTCTGCTGGAACCAGGAAGTATGAGCAGAATTTTCTTTCCTTTTGTTAGTAAGAAGAGTTTCAACAATGTTTCATGTTGCTTAGTTGTGGTAAAAGTCTGGTCAGTTCTTGTTTTATTGCAGCATCTCAGGAGGTTATCTATTAAGCCTTTATGGGGTTAAAAATTAATCCAGATGTGTTTATGGAGTATCTGCTTTAATGCAGTAGGCACATCTGTTTTTCGGATGTATCCTGGCTAGATTCCAACATGAGCAGTCACATTTTCCCCATCTCTGAACTCCCTTGTAGTTTTAACCACCAACAAGAACACAAGAACATTGCCAAGCTTGGTATTTCCAAAAAACATTCATTGAGGGTCTCACTGCGGTAAGAAGAAATGTAAAGAATCAGGTATTTATAAATTCATCTGGAGTTGTGGGGCCTTTTGCCTGCTAGCTTTTGAACCTTTGGGATTGGATTTCGAGCCTTTTCTTGCGAATGATACAGGCTAAAAGCTTTAAAATGACCCAAAAACGTGGTTTGTTCATAAAAGGCCAAGGGTTCAGGTTTTGGTTTGATCAAATATCACAAAGCTTAGATCATAACTGTGACATCTGGCAGGGTGGCTGTAGTGAATGGCCAGTTGAGAGTACAGGTGGGTGAAGAAACACTGTGTGCTGATGTAACTTCTTTCTGGAAAAGGGGGGCTCACAGCTTGGCCCAAGGCCTGAACTTATTTTCTTAAAAGAAAACTCGCCTCTAAAGTGACAGAACAATGATTTCTATATTCTAAATTAGGCATTAACGATGTCTAATTGTTGTCTCTCCTGACAAAGAGAACATCAGTATCCATGCCTCAGCACCACCATTAGACATTTGTCTGTGGTGTGTTTTATCTTTTGGGGTTCCCCTGCTGCTCAGTGGAGGTGTTGCCGTTTTGTGTTGGTTTTCCTATTAGGGCTTATCCTTGTTTACTGTGGCAGAGTTAGCTTGGACAGGAAAGTACAGGATTGCTTTTGCATGTGGAAAGATGTGACTTTCAGTTGAACTCTGTCCCCTGTGGGATGTGAAACAGTAGGATTTGAGTACTGTGTACCTTCTGTGGCTAGTTGCCAGACAGGGACTGACCAGCAGGGATGAAAAGAGCTGTAGTGCTAGAATAAAATCGCGTCTGTGTCACCCAGTACATTTCTGATGCTGATAGAAACTTTCTTTTGTATTTGGAGCTGTGTGTCCAGGCATGTCAACAGATGCCAAGGTTATTGTCTCTCTTTATTATCCAAAGCAGCAGTGTGGCAGTGATACTGGTTCTGCAAATTTCACTGCACATCTTGATGTCTTCCTTGGAAGATCCAGCACATAGAACTATATGAAGGTAGAAGCTTCGTCTTTCCTTTTGAAGGCAAGGTTCTTTTTCTTGTGGTTTCAAATAAGCTGCTAATGAAAAAGTACTCTAAAACTGGAAAGCAAACAAAAAGACCAACCCAGAACTAAAATTTTGAAGCTATTCTCATCATCTTGGAGACCTCGGTCATAATATTAAGTAGGGTTGAAATGGTGGTAGCTGTTACAATTGCTGAACCAGAATCTATTTTTTATAGCTCAGTAGTCTCTGTACTTTGATATTTATTTGTTTTATACTAAGCAAAGACAAAATCAATGTGGGGGGGAGCAGGGTGGAAATACCTGTTTTCAAGATAAAACAGTAACAGCAACACAAAACTTGTTATGCAATGATCTCTCTAGCATCCACATGATTAACAGCACAAGTTTTTCCTTCTAATGCATTCAACTAGATTTCTAGTGCTAAATTGTTCCTATGTGGGATTTTTTCAGAGGGTTTCTGAATTGCGTGGCATTTGTTAGAGGAAAAAATAGAGAAACCTGAGCTGCCATTGTCTTTGGTTCAGTTCAGATCTGTGTCTGAAGTGCTCGTATTTTCAGACCTTAGGGATCTGCCTAGAGCCAGATACAGCCATGAATTGTATTTAAGTTCAAACTTTCTATGGTCAAAAGCATATCTGTGAACCGTGATTCAGGCTTTAGCTTTAAAGTAAATGTTAAGTTAATTTTTTTTTTTTAAGAGTTAGGAACGTCCTGAATACGAATCCCGAAGCGATCTGTAGATAACTGTCTTTCTTTTGATATGCTGCCTACAGCTAAAATAAACTAGTTACAAAGGGCCCCACCCCTGCAGTAACTTAAGGCACAGTGTAAAGCTAATGTGTGTGCGCACACGCAGACTACAGGAGCTCCAAACAGCTCCAAAGTTTTCGTGCGTGCGACAACACCGGCTTTACCAAACGAAAGCGAAAACTCTTGTGAAGAAACTTAGAGGCTGAAGGGGTTAAATGAAACACAATTCTCCTTTTCCTGTGCGGTAAGGATTAGTAACCAAAGAGAGGCTGGAGAGAAGAGTGCTTAAGAGCCACTGTTTGAACCCGAAGGACAGGAAAGTGGTGGGTTCTTGGAGCTTGGCTGCAGGGTGGTGTAACTGTCTCCAACTTCTGCACTCAACCTTTCACGGGTACACGGAGAGAAGGTAAGAGCTGACTTTGTGTTCCTGATCCCTCTGCTTGGGTATCTTTTTTCTATTAGACTTTTCAGTGCTGTTTGTGCTTTTAAAACTTTTTTTTTCCCCCACCATTTTTTTCTTTCAGTTATAAGAGGGGAGATGAGAGTCTAGAGTCCTTATGACTGCAAAATTTTATTTCCAGAAGGGAAGGAAGAAGCCACTCTATGTACTTGGTGAACATTAATCCCTTTCCCTCACAGTTAATTACACTGAGATTTAATGTAATCAGAACTGTTGTTCCTGACATTGTGCTTGGGGGGAGCAGGGGAGTGGAAAGGGAAGGTGCCAGTTTGGTAGGATGCTGGACAAGCCTGCTGGGGTCAGACATACAGGCTCTGCCTGAAAGAACACAGAAAGCAAGATAAAAGTAGCAGGGATATTGACTGGAGAAACATCATTTTTTGCTGGTCAGAATCAAAGCCTGCCCAGGTGCTGACCCTTGTACCCTCTAACTATCACCCCTGCTGTGCTCAGCTGCTTCTGTTCACGTGCCAGCAGGTGCTGAGGTGAGGGAGCATCTCCTCATCAGTCCTCCATTGCTTTCAGCTTTGGGAGACAAGCTGTTTGGAACGGCTCTCCTCAGCCAAACGATGCCGCTGGAGTCAACAGACATGTTCTTGAAAGGGGAGGTTTGCAGAACCAGATCTCTTGTCCCTGAGGATGGCTGATGTATGAGGCAGGCCAAGAAGGCAGCTTCAGGGACCTGTCCTGGCATGGAGATGGTAATGGCCCAGTAGCAATGTGTAAGGGCGGTGGATTTGCTTGATGCCCTGGTGTTCCTTGTGGAGTCAGGTGGAGATAAAGGAGCAGTTGACTTAAAAATTTGAGGTTTACAAGCTTTGATGAAGGTAGTGTTAGTTTTGAATGGAGTTCCTATGACTGGGATTAACTGGTGTTAGTACAGGAGCTTAGGGAGATGGTGTTTCTTAGGTCTGTCTGTAGGGACCCTAAAGAGGGGTTTGTAAACACCCTTGCTTATTTCTTTTGCAAGTGTCTTCACAACACTTGGAGTTTCTTTTATCTTCTTTGTGTTGTACTTATGAGGACCTTTCAACAACTTCTCTGTAAGCTGGCTTGCAACTTTTATTCTTTTCTCTTGGCTTTTTAGAGATGTACCATCCTCTGTAATGCCAGAGCATTTCCCAGTCTCTGTAGCTAGAGCAGCCACAATAAAACATCCTTTCTGAGGTGCAGTGAGTTGATGGGCCAGTGTACTACACAGCCACCTGTGTGCTGGACAACCTCATTCTGGACTTGCAGAACAAGTGCTCTGTTGTTACAGGGAGTGAAGGGATGTGTTTGTGATGTGCAACAAACATAAATAGGACCATATATCTTTGGCATGGCACTAGCTTAAACTGATACTTGTTCATGTCAGTAAATGCAATGTTTAATAATACGCAAAAAAATAAAGCAGAGCAAATTTGCCATCTTTGGAATTGCTTATAGTGTATTTTCCTATCCTATGTGAGATAACTGAGGCTTCTTTTTCAACTGTATTCTCAGGTTCTCACACACTGTGAAGTATCCTGACACCTCTGAGGTATTTGTTTTTAAAACGTTTTGCTTTGTGAGTGTAAAAGCTTCATGGCTTCACAGAAACACTGGGGTTGGGATAGTGTCTTTGTAGCATTTGCATATTCCAAATCTGTTCACTAGTAAACAGTCTGCTCTGAATGTAGCATCTGAGAAAAGGTGTGTGATGAATGACTCGAGGTGATTCGAGGTGATTTTCAAGCAAGGATATAGGTTCTCATTTGCTGGTCTCCCTATGCATATATATTTAGAAGAATACGAAGTATAAAACTGAATTGTCTTACTTTTAATGGGATGTAGCAATCATTATGCTATAAGGAAGTTAGAGAGTGGATGTTCTCAAATGTTGCTGTTCAGTAAGTGTATGAATTTCTGATGCAGATCATGTATCTTTGGTTTTGGGCTGGGCTCTCCCTGGGATCCAGCTACTTACCAGCTTGCTGAAAGAGAACACTGTAGAGCTCATCTCATCTAGTTGCTTCAGGGATTACTTGCCTCCCAAATTAGACACCAAGCTTCAGTTGGAGCCTGTGTGAACAGCTATGCCCTGACTTGCTGAAAGGATTTAGGAAATAGGGAAGGAGTTATGTTGTTGCAACTGTTTTTCTTGGTAGTACTTGAGTTTAGAATAAAGTCTGGTTTTTTTAACCCAAAGTAACACAGATACCTTGTTAAAATAGGGAACCTGGGGGGAGAACAACAACCCGCCAGTCTTGATTGAAGGCCCCTCCTTCTGAATGCAATGGAACTAAGGCAAAATATTGTTCTGTGCTTTGGAACAGGTAGGGCTTAGGCTGCCAAAAGGCTTTCCCTTTGTTCTAAAGGGGAGTTTGTGTTAGTAAACTGTTTTATTAACTTGTGTGTACCTTGTGACTCACCAATACACAGCAAACAAATAGCTATTTTTGTAATAGGAGGATGAGAGCCGCTGTTCTAGAACACCTAGAACACATAGGATGCAATTATAGTAGTCCTTATGATTTGTGTTATAGGCTCATTGTTAGCTGAGTGAAGGGGTAGGAGTTCTCCTAGTGCCATAATCACTCTCAATGAACTCCGAAAGAAATAAGTTACTTTGCTGTTAGTTCTGTGGGAAGGGTTATACAAAACTCATAATAAACCCTTCGTAACTACTGAGCCTAGACAGTGATGGATGATTGCTCTGATCCAGTACAATCATTTGCAATTATGCCCATGGTATGATGGACTTGTCAGAAGAACTTATTTCACTGGAAATGATACTCTGCTGGATACAGTTTCACTGTCTCATTTTCTAACACTCTTAGATCTGAAATGTAATTTTAATTTTTTTTTAAGAAGCACAGTCTTGTCTTGGACAAAGAATAATAATGGTTGCTAGATGTTTGAGAAGGGACTTTGATATAAAATTATTTGAGTGGGTACCTACTCGTATACATAGTCTATGTACAAAACTCTTGTTTATGGTTTCTCACCCAGTAACAAGCTCACCTTCGTGACATGCAGACATGATATATAGAAAACAAGTAGCATCCACAAATTGTTTATTGCTCTGCCTTGCCCTTAAAGCAGTAATTGGAGGCTCTGTTTTGGGCATCTGTGGGAGAAAGCAGCTTCAGAGCAAAGAACCAATTTATTTTTAGATCACGCTGTTGTCATTTTGCTGTGATCACACAGTCGAGCATGTGCTCCCTTTGAGATCTCTCCAGGCACTGCAGTGTGATCGCACCCTCCTAAGATCATTTTTTATGAAGTTAATTTTTAGTGACAGATGAAAGATGCTGGGGCCGGTATCCTTAGAGACTGCAGCCCTAATTCCACTAGCACACATTCTGCCTCTGAAGTTTGTTAGTCAGAAGTTTTGGGGTTGGTTTTTTTTTTCCCCCCTCCCTTTTCATTTCTCTTAGTTCTCCTCATGTTAGTCATTTTTCCCTTGCAGAGTAATGGAAGTGAGCCCACTGAGTTCTCTGGGGGAATTCCTGCTTCATACCACTGAAGGTCTATGTCTGCATCACACTCAGTAAGGGTGATTCCTTAGGGAAGAGATGTACCCATACAAGCATGGTATGCTTGGCATGTTTACAGATAGAGAGTTAAAACTGAGTTACCTTTTTCTTTTTAATCTTATTTTTTTAAATCTATCTTAGATTCCAGAAACAATGTAGAGGCAGTGGCAATCAAAACCGACATGAGGCAGGTTCAGGGTAAATACTCTCATGTTTTCCAATTTAGGTTATTAGTCCCCAAGCAAATTTGCTTAAATGTAACATAGGTGTTCCCTATGTAGGCTACAGACATACTGTTGAACATAGCGCTGATATCCTCTTGGTGAACAGAGATGTAGATCTTGCAAAGAGAGGCAGAAAACAATTTGCATTGTTTGAAAGCTCCCTTTCAAAAGAATGCTTATTTTTTTAATTTATTTTTTAACTCCTCACACAGCACAGAAGATTGTCACATTTGTATTTAGCATGGAACAAAGGTAAATAAAATTGGAAGTAATTTTCTATCATTGAAATACTTTCCTAAAGAATTCTCCAAAATCTGAATTGTAAGGGATTAGTCTCAGCTGACTAATGTGTTTGTAAACAGCAGCAGTGCTCAGTGTTGGGTAATATTTCAGATCAGGATGAATAGCTCATGTAAGTGAAGCTTGAGCTGTGAGAGGACAGTGGTAAATGTTAAAGGTTGTTAGCCATTCCAGTTCAATTATTTTAGTGTTTGGGCTATTATATCCTCATCATGTGTTTTCCATAGGCAATGTGTGGCTCCTTGTTGCAATGTTAACCATCTAAATTAGTCTGTGTGCACTTGTCCTTATCCCTACATGCTCCCAGATTTAATTAACAGCTAAGCACAGTGAGGCTACCAAAATAGAAGGCAGAATCCTATCTTTACTCCTTATAATAAATCTCTAGCTGCAAACCTAATAATGGAAGGCTAGTTGCAGAAAATTGAATTTCAGCTGATGTCAGTAGGTAGACAGAAAATTGTCCTCATGAAATATTGTATTAGCTCCTGTAAAAGGCTGGCATAGTGACTACTTTTACCTGGGAGGTGCTTCTTTGCTGACCTGAACTGTGGATACTTCATCATGGATTTTGGAGAGTGGAAAAGAAGCAGGATGCCTCTTCCTCACACACATACACACACCCCATGGAGTACAGAAGGAGGCCTTGCTAGAACTTCTGTGTGTTTAGCAGCCTGATCTTGGTCTTGCACCTGATGATTTTTCAGCTACAGTTCTGTGTGATTACAGTGTTCAGATTAACACTGTATGACGGAGGCTGTACGACAGGTGCTGCTGAACTTGGCACTGCTGTGGAAATCCTCTGTAGAAACACTGCCAGTCTGAGTCAGCCACATTAAGCGATGGCCCGGTGTAGATTTATGGGCTTTTTATGAATTGGGCTGAAGCAGGCTGAGATGGTAGAGCAGTCTAGAAGATCCTTGTATCTTAGCACTACTCAGTTCTTCTACCAGCTGGTGCTCTACTGCTATGCTCATTAGTAAATTTTTGTAACATCTTTTTCTTTCATTTCACAAGGTGAATTTTAAAGTTCACCTTGCTGAAAGTTTGTATTTCATAATATGCACTATATGGCTGAAAGTATATCAAAGTAGGATTCCTTTCTTGATGATGATTCTTTAATTCGTAGCATGTATTTAGAGTGAATTAATAAATCTGGATACCAATGGTAAAGATACCTTCGTAAAGCTTTTACTCAGACAACTTGTATCTTGTTTTTCTTTATTCTCTCTCCTTTTCCACTAAGCCTTTTCAATCAGTTGCATATTTAAACACACATTTATAGACACTTATCCATTGCTTCACATATAAACAGCTCTTTACGAATGTGGTTCATCATGTGGTCAAGGCAAAGGAAATTAGTTCATCCTCCCACTTTAACAGGCACATGCACATTTTTTTACTTATCTGCTGTAGCCCAAAGGACATCAGGCACAGGATTTTCTTTTGAAAAATGTCAAAAGATGGTTTACTGTAGTTGGGGAAGAAAATAGGCAAATTAAAAAGTATCTTAAATGTGATATTCTTTGCCTAAAGGGGTGATTAATTTATTGCTTTTGCCTAGGCTGTGTGATGTGGTCCTTGTGCTTTCCTAACTTGGGGCCTAGCCTAAGTAAAATGAGGGATTTTCCTACCCTTGATCCCTACTCTTTCCCTCCTTGCTTTCATCTCATCTTTTTTTTTTTTTTTTTTTGGGCGTTTTCCCCTTTTTAGCTCATCCACCAGAAACTTAAAAGTTGTTTCTCAGCACACAAAGCAAAGGAATGCAAGCTGGATTTAAGGTACACTGGATGTTTTGAGAGCAAAGCAAAAACCACAACATCTTCAGGAAGTTTAGTGAGTCTAAAAGCTAAAAGACTTTGCTCTGAGTTAATAGCTAAAAAAGGTTTATGCCAGTGGATAATTGGGCAACATATCATCATCCTTCCTGGCTTCACACCTCCTTCAACCAAACTTCTAAAAATATAACAACTGAGATATGATGTGTTAAAGTGGGGGTGGAGCTGGCAGTGGAGGAAAAGGAAGGCAATTCTGAAAAGGTGCGAGTAATGGGATGACTGCGGCAACTTCTGCTGTAGTCCTGGGTGTGCTAAACTTTACAACAAGCCATTTCTATCTATACTGCAGCAGGCATTTGCTGAGGTGGCCAACCTGTGGCTCACAAGCCATGAAAAGGCAGCTTCTGTGGCAGGGCTGCCTCAGGTGGGAATAATAGATCCACATCAGATAGTTCAAATCCCCAGCTAGGGGATGGAATTATGTGTAAGGACCTGCTGAAGCTAGTATTGCTGGGTGGCTTTGCTGCTTACCAGCATGCCCAGATAATTCTTGCCTGGCATTAGAAAAGTGTCAACCCTAAAGGGGTCTTTTTGTCTTCTACCTCTGAACCACTCCCAGAACAGTCCTTGACACCCATATGTGGTGTGTCTTTGTCTAAAGGATGATTTAGAAAAGTGGTTCACGGGCAAAAGAAGACTGCTCTGTCTTATGTGCTAAACAGAGAAGAGCCATGTAGCAAACAGCTGTCCAATTATTTTCAAAAAGAATAGAGAAAAGACCAGACTGATAAATCTGTGAGCAATGGAACTCATGAAACCCATTTTATCCTGGCTTTGTGATCTGATTCTGTAGTGTCTAAACAGCTTATGCTCTTGTTTAAGCAAGGCTGAGTTATTTGTAACATCTCTTTCAAGTTTGGGTTTCCTCCTGTTGAAAAGAAAAAGTTATCTTCCAAATGGGTTAAAAGTCCAATACATCTCTTCATCCCAGCCCAGTATCTTTTCCCTCAAACAAAAGTTAATTTTGTGCTTTGGAAACCGTGAAAGTAGCCAGCTAATTCAAACTTATTTTTACATATATATATATACAGGCAGTGTAGGTCTTGTTTCCCTAGGAACATGAATGTTGAGAGGTTATTTGGAAAAGAGGCCAAGTTTCAGTAAGCAATCTTGAGCCTCATTTGTGCATTGGAAGGCAGGATTTGCACATATAAAGTAAATATAGGAATCATTTAAGCTACTCTCAATTCTGTAATGTACTCCTGGTCTTCATGAAGATTTGACTGATCATGCTAAGCCTTCCTGGCCCTGGATAAGAGTTTGAACTATATAAAATATTTTTACAGCCATTCACTGCTGGCTCTGCTGTAGAGAAATCTCCAGGGCTGCCCATCTGTCTTTTCTAGACCTTCTATTAGGACAAAAACTTTTTTCCTGTGTGGGTTCAGTGTTAGGCACAGCCTGCACTCTGGTTATACTGACTCCTGATGCTTCCCCAAATGTAGGAAACTCAACAGCGTAATTTGTAGGCCTAGTAGGCTGCCCTGCCCCCTAGAACATGACATCCTGAAATAAGGGTGCTTATCCCAGCTTCCAGTTATACTGGAGTTCTTGTGTTTTGTCCAGAGTTAGGAAATTCTAGCTGTCTCCTTGGTGGTCCTCTAACCCTACTGTCCACAGGGCCAGGGAGAAGCAGGCACTGTGGAGCAGTGCAGTTCAGACAGTGCACCAGAACATCCTTTCATAAGTTTCTGAAACTTGCCACAAAATATGATTTGATTCATACTGTTTTGTAATAGAAGGGTCCTAATCTGCTACGGTCAGGTTTAAGTTTGAACCTCTCCAGTGTTGATCAGAGCTTGTGTCAGTGACTCTTAAAAAAACCCCAAGCAGCTTCATAGTTCAGGTCTGGACTGACTCTTATTGATCAAGCTTAGAGATGTCTGGAGTCAGTCAACACTGCAATCCTTTTACTCATCTAACCTGAGCAGTTAGTGCCAGATGTGGCTGGCTGGCCATTTTGAATCTTTTCTGGTGTATGCAACAGAGGTTTCAGCTGGGACCTTTGCTTCTGGTTGAAGATTCTGGTTGTTCCTTCCTTATTGTGAACTTATTCTCATAATCCCTCTTGCTGAGATAACTTTGCATTTTAATGCTGTGGCAGGAATTCCTCCGTGTGAGCTTTCCAGCAGCTGTTCCATATCTTGAGCATAAAGTCACCATTTCCCCTCAGGCCCTGCTGCTGTTTCTGGGTGGAGGGGGGGTGGAGATGCTATTCCAGCACACAGTGGGAAAAGGGAGCTGGGGAGGGCTGAAGAAGGGCAGGAGGCACAGGGAGCAGCAGCTGCTGTTGTTACAAGTGAAAGGACTGCAAAACACTGTCCTTTTCATTCCTTTCCCCGCATATCCAGTGAGAAGAATGGCAAAGAAGAAGAGTAAACATATGCTGCTGTATCTCAGGTCCTACAAGGAGTGAAAGAGCCGTTATATCCGGAAAGAGAATGTGATCTTTTTTTGAAGGTTTCAGATGGATTCCCCAGTCCCATCTGTGGTGTTTGTGGTTGAAAGTAAGGCAGAAGGGGTCAGTGCTGAATACTACACCTGAGGAAGCTTTTAAAATAACAAGTTTGTTGAAGCTCAGTGAACCAGACACAAGATTTGTTTTGTAGTGAGGGATTTAATAGGATACAAAAGGTCCTGTTCTTCCCTCTGGCCATCCTTTGTGGAGTCTGTTGACTAGTTGAACAGGGCTGGATGGTCTAAACTTTCTAATGCTAAATTTGGGACATAGGACACCAATTTCTGTGCAAGTGCAATGGCACAAAAATACAAGCAAGCACCAGAGCTGTAACCTCTTGCTGCTTTGATGCAGGGGATTGTCCAAAACATTGGGTGCAGTCTAGTTGTTGCCTCAGAGAATCTTTTTATTCTATCTGGCTAAAAACCTTAAAGATAGTAACTACTTGGAGAGTGGGGGTGCTACTAGCCCTGATGATCTGTTTCTCTAGCCTCTTCTCCAGAAGCCTCACGTGGTTTAGGCACAGCTCCCTGTCTGCCTCTTGGCTCAGATGTCTGAAGGAGTTCAGTGGGTAGTCCATTAGCAGCAGAGCAAGGGATGCGGTTTCCACAGACATCTCCTTGAACCTCAGAGGTGCCTGGAATTGAAGATGTGAGAGAGGAATCCTGGAGAAGATTTTTTTTTTGTTTTTTCTTTCCTTCCTTGTGGGCAGTAGGAACAGGAGCCGATCAATCTCAAAGATTTGCTTCTGTTTGACATCAACACAATTCAAGGAAGATTCTCTTCTTGCAGTGCCCTTTGCTAGTGGTGTGAGGACATTATAAGCTGCTTCAGGAAAGCTTTGCTGTTTGTGTGCATGGAACTTGTAACAAAAGGGTCTCTCCTGACTGTCCTTCATCTCTGAAAGAGTTTGTCAGTTGGGTAGGGTTGTGACACAGATCTAGCCTACGTTTTGTCCATTGGCCTCTACAGCATAGGGAGTGTACTTGACCTCTTCTGGAGGGCATCTCCAGGTTGTTTCTTCCTTGACTTGAATGGGAAGTGAGGTAGTAGCATATATGGGTGATAGAGGCTATAAAATTTTCCCTTAGTTTCTTAAGAAGGGCTAATCCAAAATTAATGAAAGTCTATTCAAATAAAAAGCTCCTATAGGATCATTTTCTTATGAATCATATGACTGGCACTCAGTATACAGAGAGAGAAGTTTATCAGTGCTTGTTCTCCCAGCTACATTTTCCCTGTTCATCGCTCTTTTGCACATAATTTGGTGCAACTGGATTTTGAGCACTGTGAGTGGAGTGTCAAAATCCATGGTAGATATGGACTTAGGGAGTTGTAATGAGCTGTGATTCAGAAAGGCCTAGCACTATGAGAAAAATGGCTGCCCATCATAATGGAACATGAAATATGCAAATGCTAGATCAAACAGGTTTCATTTTGGATATATTTTGGTTTGGATTTGTTATTTTTGTGCAACAATGATTTTTATATCTATATTACCATTGTTAATGGTGATATACTTTCTATTATTTTATCTGATTTAATAGGTCAGGCTAAAGGAACTATATATGAAGTTTTAATATTAAAACAGATGTTGTTACAATGACTGATGAGAGAAACATTTTTTCCTTGATGCTTTTATGCCCTATGAATGAAGGATTTCTCTACCTTGACTTCTCCCTTCCCTTTCCTTTCCCAAGTTAGAAAGAAGCTTGGACTAGATAAAACCATGCTAGGAATATCTAGTCCATCTCTTCAAACTGGTCACGAGGTCACGAGAACATGGTTGAAAATGGTAATGAGAAAAAGGCAGTCACTAGTGACTGTAGCGTGCTTGATCACAGCTGTAAACGCTGGTGAGTGGTGGCTGTTGTGGGCTTGCTTGCTGCAACTCCAAAGAGGAAGGATAAAGTAGAAACAGGCAATGCACCAATGAGGTATTGTGGTCCCAAATGTTCATAATGCTCCAACTTTTAGGAACTGTTGAATCCTGTTGTACGCTGCTATACCAGTCTATGTGGCCTGATCTCCTTTCTAGCTCTACAGAAGGGATAAAAGTACTAATGGTTGAGCCTAGGTATAGCTGTCTGTGATGAACTGTGGGATTTTAAACAAGTGAGATCATACAAAGGCAGATATGAAGCTTCCCCAGTGAAGCTGCACAGAATTAATATAGAGCACAGAAATGTTAATTGTGGATTTTTTTTACCTTGGGTTGGTTGAAATCATTGCAATTTTCAAGTATTTTATCATGTGTATATGTAAAAGGGTGGGAGGCCAGACATGCAACAACATGCATCTTCCTCTGTGCCCAGGGATGATGTTCTCATAATACCAAAGGGAAGTTCAGGGAAATATTTGCACTCAGTAATTACATTCTGGCTTTCTGTGAAGTATAATTTCAGTCTTTACAGTTGCCTTCATCTCTCTAGGGAGTGTAGTGATGAAACTTTCTTCTCTCACCTGATTTTAGCTCCACCTCCATTTTCACTGTATGGTATCTTAGCTTTTCCACCATAAAGCAGCAAAGAAGCACGCAATTCTGATCAATAATCTTTCTGTTCCCACAGGCAGAGATGAAGAACTTGTTCCTTCTGCTCTTGCTAGCAACAATGCCACCTTCTGCATTTTCAGTAAGTAAAAGTTCTTCTGAACAGTGTTACAAGAAACAAAAGATACTTCTGTTAAGGACTATTAACATCTGTAACTCAAGTATTTTGTAGAAAGTATTCCTGAAAGAGCTAATAGGTTCAAATCCTGCCTACTGTGGGACATGGTACGAAAAGTGTTACATGGCAATTCAATAAGAAAATTCTGGTAGTGCCTTTGGCCCTAGGGATGTTACCTGCAAAACAGTAGTTGCTGTCTCTTGCTTCAAAGCTACAGGATTGTCACTTGAAGTAAAAAGAGTCAATCTTTGGTTAGCTGGTTTTTTTCTTTTGTCTGGACTTAGTGGTCTAAGCCATATGATTTAGCTTTACTGAGGGAGGTTATGTTAAGCCAATTTGATATTGTCAAAAAAGAACACAGCTATTAGAAAATGGGATTCCTCCGCCTTTCTGAGAGAGAAGTAGGCTCTTTCTGAAGTAAATGCAGCTTGAGAACAGTTTCTCTGAGCTTAACTTCAATTATATTAATGAGTTGGTCATCTGAGGTAAAAGGTCTCCTGCTGGGTAGAGTGGTAGTGTTAGCAAAGGAAGATGTGATGTTTGTTAGGTGTAAAGGAATGGAGAAGAGAACAAAAAGAGGTAATTAGCACCTGGAGTAAGTGTTTTGTGGGAGTAGTGAGGAATTGTAAATATGCTATTAAAATTAATGAGTCTATAACTTTTAATCTCTAGTACAATTACGTATTTCTGTTCCCAGATCCAGCATTTGCAAATGCTTTCTGGGCCTTCTTTGAAGATAGGTCGAGAGAGCAGAAATCAAGTTGAGTTTGTAAGTTGGTATAGGTTTCCCATCTTACAGATGTAAGTATGCTTAAATGAGATTTTGCTGTCTCACATACAATAGAAGATGGTGCTGTGTCTTAAAAGAACTAGAATTGGAATATACTATGTTCAGTTCATCTGTTCACCTGGCTATGTCCAATCTGGTGATTTTTTTTTGAAAGGAAAACACTGAAAGATCCTTCAACTGTGAAGGCTGTAGACTCTGTACATTAGTCTCTGTCACTCTGGCCCCCTCCATGCAATCAGTAGCTCCCTTGAAGCCGTGCTGAACAAAGTGTTTTGCTTGGCTACCACTTAATTTTATTTTTCCTGACATGCTGGCTCTGTCCAAGCCATGAGGAAGCAGGAAAATCTGGCAGCACTGAGACACCACTGTGGTAGTACACTTTTTTTTTTTTTCTTTTTTTTTGTGTTTTTTTTTTTTTTTATGGGAGGGAAGAGAAATGTTGTTGGTTTCATATGGGCCATTCCTTACCAGATGCTAATGCAGGTGGGCTGAACCGTAGCAAGAGACTGTCACCTTGTGAGAGCTAGAGCTGGCAGGGTGGATTGTAGTGATGGCAGCTCAAGTCTGTGCTAGATCAGGCTGCTCACCAAAAGAGTACTGGAGTTGCCTGAGCTCCCGCAGGTGGTACATCTCTGGAGAAGCGGTGCCTGCATGACTCTGTTCCACTGCTGCAGAAGAGGAGTGGCAGCTCTGCTGCTATAAATGCAAATTTTGTACTTTGGTGGGAGAAAGGAAAGAAGGAGAGGGGGAGACTGAAAACCAAAGCAGGGAATACTGTGTGGTGGAAAAATAAGTTGGAGAATTGCTTGCTGTTCTACACCATTCTCAACTCCTTAAGGGCTTCACCTGAGATGACAGGGATACTGAAAAATACCTTTTATCCATGTCACATTGGATTCAAAAGGTCCCTTCCCTATGCTATTTGGGCTTTTTTTATATATAATTGCCAGTGGCAGAGGTATAAAGTGATAGTCAGGTGGCACAGTGCATTTATCCACACTGAAGGAGAAACACTTTAATGTACAGTAGCATATCTCAAAGAAACTGAGGCTCTGTCACTTCAGCTGTGCTAAATATTAGATCCAGAGCAGGCTTGCATCCAAGATGGCAGCAGTTATGTTGATTTTTAGTATCAAATGAGTTGCCAGTATAGCATCACATGAGTAGAAATGTGGGTCGCTTTCAGATGTACAGTAAATAGTACACACCCCAGGAAGAAGAGGGTGGTGGTGGGAGAACTAAAAACAGCAGAAAAGACTCCAGCTAGCACGTGTGGTTTTATTCCAGAATGAATCACTTACCTCCTAGTTCCATCCTGTCCACCAATGCATACGATTGCTTCTCAGACATCTTTTGTCCCAGAAGCAGGAAAGCATGAACTTGCAAACACGCAGATGTTACGGCTATAAATGCGCGAGCTGCAGGCTTATTACACAAGGGTGGGGAAGGTGGGTCTGCTTGCCTGCTTGTGATTAAAGGGTGTAGATTGATGCCAGCTGGCTTTTAATCTCTTCTCCTATTTTTGGGGTGGGGTAGCTGAACTTGTTTTTACTTTATTGATTGCTAGGGAAGGGAAGGCAGCAAGCAGAACAAGGGCAGAAATGTTGACAGGGCTGAGTCTAAGAGCAGCTGAGGCTATTGCCTGCATCTTCTGGTTTATCTGCCAGACGTGTCAGGCAGCATTAAGAACCAAGAGAGGGACTTCTGCTTGTCAAAGCCACTGACTACTGAGGATTTCCTGCCCAGTGATCCAGCCTTGGTGGGACTCCCTAGACTCTTCTTGTTTCCTACTAGAATATGGAGAGAATCTTACTATAATGCACCTGTGGTGTCTGTCCCTTTTCACCAAGCTTTAAAGGATCTGGAAAAGGAGGTCATCCATTACTTGTAGCTCCTTTATTGTTTGCACTATGGTAGTACTAGAAATTACAGCTGGATGGTCAGGAGGAAATCTGTTTAGGGACCATACAAACAGAAATTTAAGATGTCTCTCCATCTTATATGTGGATGTCTCTCCATCTTACACCCAGCTGTTAATGCAGAACTGAGACAGTTCAAGCACTTTTGTTGTGATTCCTTTTGCATTTTCAGAGAAGAATGAAATGCTGTAAAACTGCCTCAGACCTCTCCACTAGTGCCGGTGGAACAGTGCTTCTGGTCATATAGAGAAAACAAATTCTGAAGGCTTTTCCTTGTAAATAACTCTTCTATTATTGTTGTGTGCATGTATGTGGCACAACTCTGTGTGTGTGTATTGTATGCTTTGGGGTTGCCTTATATTTAGTAAACATGGAGTTGGTCAGATTTCTCTCTCTGTTTTGTCAAAAAAAATCAAGTGCGCTGTCCTGTTGGCATATTTTTGCACCTGGAATTCCTTTCTTCCAGATTGCCCATATCATGGGACTGTTTCAAGGAAAAGCTGCTCATCAGGTGAATTTAATCTTTTATTATCTGTAGGCATTAGACAACAGATCATGTCCAATACTTCTATTTGCTCCTGGATTGTACTGCAGGTCTGCTTAATGTGAAGGCTGGTCTGAGGCCTGGCTGAAAATTGTATTCAAATACATTTCATCTAGACAGCATTGCTTTCTATGGGTCTACATTTCTAGGTTAAAATGCTGGGCTTACTATCTTCTGAAGAAATGAACATTGTTACTGATTAAACACTGTTAATCTAAACTTCTAAATCCCTTAACCAGATATGACAGGCAGGGCAGAAGGTGCATAAGGACCTTAAACTTAAGGTCATACAGGAACAGTGAAAATTGCTGCATGGAGGGAGAAAGAGAAGGAGATTTTATTAATGTTCCTACTGAGGGAAAGGTAGAAAAAGTGCACAAGAATAATTGTACTAAGTAGGACCAGTTCATTTTGCCCTATATCCTATCTCGAGCTATGTCACAAACACATGTCTAGGGAAAAAAAACTATTATAAAAAGGTTGATAAGTAAAGTGCAGTTTCCCCCACTACACTTCCAGTCTCCAGTCATTTTTAGTTTATGAACCCTTTGAGCTGGAGACATCTCTTTTTTCTTTTCCTTGAATTTGCTCAGTGTCTCCTTGAAGTCATGCAGATTTCTAGCATCACAGCATTTCTGTCATACCACCAAGATTTTGCTCATGAGTGGTAAAAAAAATCAGCTCCTATGTAATTATTTTATTTGTTAATATAGGATTTGCATTTTCTCCTGTGCATGACATAAGTTACCTACGTGAATCTCAACTATCATTTTAATGCCGAGTCACATATACTGTAATGTCCTTCTGTAGTTCTTTGCAATCTATCTGTCTGTCTTTATTGTCCATTGTTACTCTGAATTAGCCTTATCGGCTGCCTTCATTACTTCTGTGGTTTTGGTGTGACTTATAAATCTGTTGAGCAGTTCAGGTTCCTTAAGGAATTCTGCTGCTGCTGTCAGTTCTTGCAGTGGATGGAGATTTCAGTCCTACTTTTTTCTTTTTTTTTTTTGTCTTTGTCCCATGGGCTCATCATCCATGCAAGGACTTCCCTCCTGGCTGCCTAGCATCCTTCAAAGCTTTAGGTGAAGGATTTTGTTGAAAGCTTTTTGGAAATCAGAGGATATCTGACAGGTTACCCTTATTGATATGTTTGTGAATGTCTCAAAGAACTACTTGCTTTTAAGAAAGCCTTTTTGACTTTTTCCCAAATCTACTGTATTTATGCAGGTGCCTGATAATTCTGTTCTTTGTTATCATTTCTAATAATTTATCGGTAGATGTCAGTTTTATGCTATGTGGTTGTACAGTTCCTTGAGTTCCCCTGGGATCTTTTTGTAAACTGGTGTCATATTTTCCACTTTCCAACAATGAGATGCCAGAGTGGTTTTAGCTGAGAGGGTTGTCTGCTAGCATGTAATAGTTTATCCATTTCAGCTTTGAGTTCCTGCTAGGCCCCTTGGATAAACAACTTCTGATGACTTCATACTGTGTGTTTTGTCCACTTTTCCAAATAAGTTTGGGGTCATAAAGTTTTCTCACAATCCCCCTCTTTGTGGAGTTTTCTGAATGTCCCCGGTTTCTTTCACAAGGATTCCAAGAATTAATTTGACTTCTTTGCAATGGCTGTATCTTTTTAGAGAGCTCTCTTTATAACCCAGTCAGCTCCAGGCCACCCAGATTTTCTGGAAGGCTTTCTGGTTCTGAAAACTAACTATTTTTCCTCTGCTCGCCAGCCAGCAAGACAGCACCATATAGTGGGGTGGCACATACCTGGTTCTGCAGAGGGTGAGGCATGGGCCATGTCCTACCCAGCTGACAGGAGAACAGGGGATGTGGAACGAGCCAGCTGTATGGTGGGACAGTCCATAATGAGGTAGAACGAGGAATATTGGAGAGGTGAACATGGGGAACACGGAAAAGAGTTGGGAACAAAGAGGGAGTGGGTTAAGTGATGTAGGGATAACCTACATGATTTTGAGGAGATGATGGCAGAGAGGAACTGATGGATTTCAGTGGATTTGTTAGAGGGCATATGCTGACAAGCCATGGCTAGGGTGGTAGAGGGGAATGAAAGGAGATATACACAATGAGTGTAAACCACAAGCCATTAAAACTAATGAAGCCTTGGATTTTTGTCTTCTCTTTGTGAAGCCGTTTGTCTTAATAAGATACTCTCTTTTTCTCTACCATTTTGTATATCGCTGCCTGCTGTCACCATCTTGTTCACTTTCATTCTTGTTTTTCTAGTTTTGCTCAAATGCAATTCTTTGATTGCTTATTCATTATTCATAAAAATGGTACTTGGCATTCTTCACCTTCAAAGCTCTTTGTAAGCCTGCTGTGTCTGAGCCAAGATCAATGCTTAAGACAGAATTATAAAACATGCCTTGCTGATGTGGTTCTGATTAATTCACTTAGGTTTTGTTGCATTTCTCACTGATAGCATAGCTGGCTGCAGATGAATTTATCTTGAAAATGCTTCTGTTGGAATAGTAGCATGTATCTACATTATAAACACATGAGAACTGTTTTCAGCTCCCTTTCAATTAAGTGTGAGTGTGGGAATGCCACATGTCTTTCAGGGCTTAGCTACATGGAAACATTATAGGAGGTCGTCATTGCAGTACTGGGTAGGTCTTCTGGATATAGAGAGGAGAAGAAAAAGGTTCACATTCTGAAAAGCATGTTTATCTAAGTTTACACTCCATGTGGGTCGTTTTTTGTCAGGGCCCTGAGGGCACTATTAGGCTTTACTGGCCCTGAACCGTTTCCCCCTGTCCTGCCCACAGCCCAGGACCCCATTGCAGCCCCGCTGGAGCAGTCTGCTCCTGCCGCAGAGATGCTGCAGCGAGGCTTCGCGCAGCCCTGCCCGTCCCAGCCATAGAGGCCCCAACGAGCCAGGCCCACCTGCAGACCCATGTCCCAGCCTGACTTTGGCTGGAGGTGCCCAGTCCCCAGGGCTGGGGCTGTGCTCTGGCTTGTGCTACTCCCTGGCTTGCCCTGCCACCCAGGGAGAGCCCCCTGCTACTGGCCCCCAGCCCACAGGGAGCAGCCAGCCCTCAGGGCACCTTCACAGTTTTCTTTTTTCCTCCCTTTCCCTCATTAACTTTTCTCTAAGCAATTAACTTTTCTCTAAGCAATTATTATTCAAACTTAGCAAAGCTGCATTTTTCACTGGAGACTTCTTACTTGCCAAGACTTTGATAATGAAACCGTTACAGAATAAATGACTGTGGTGATAACTTTCTTTTGTCAAGTGTTTGGTTTTCACTCTTCTTTCATACCCATTACATCAGTGGGGCTACAGTTCAGGGGTGTGTCAAAATAAATGTTAACCTTATTTCAAAAACTGTAAAGCCCAGAAAGCAGATCCCTATCAAATAAAAGTATGTCGTGTTATTTCAGAAATATCAAGAAAGGTTAAAGACAGTCTGATTTTTCACTGGAGTTTTAAGCCACAGAAACTCTGCTTAAAATAAAAGTAACACCACAGTGTTCATTTTATCATTGACAGCAATACCTGGTCTCAGTGGGTAGCAATTGTACATGGCCTTGTAGTCAACTTCTGATGTCAGGGATTTCCCACTGTGTCCTCAGTGTTGGCACTGAGACTCGTATCAGATCTGAATAGAGCCTAGTAACTGTGTGATGCGGCTCAAGAACTCACAGTTACAACTTCTAGGTGTCCAAAAGATGCTTCAGTCGTAGCTCCATGGACCAAAGATATGTGACCGGCTGAGCTAAAAGCAAGTGCTGGCCTCGTCCAAAACCTCTGTGGCATAGTGTGGGTATCAGTAACCGTGTGCTTTGAGCAGTGACTATTGGAGTGATGTTGCTTGTTTGTCAGCCTGGGAAGGCAGCACAAAGAATGACAGAATAATTCAGATTGACTGTCTCTAGGCCCTTGAAGGGGCCCAAGGAGTAAGGGAAATGCTAGGGATAAGGACTTGGCTGGGATTTGGGTTGTTTGGACCTGTGACTGCAGACTTTCATGGCTTACTTTGGCCTGTATAGTAAACTGACATTTGCTTCAATAGCTTGCTAGTATTTGAGTTGTAACAAGGCACTAGGAAATGATACGTGTTAAATCACCAGCCTATATCTGGTTATATGAACTTTGTGGTTTGCTGCATGCCTGCAGGAAGCACAATCCTTTTCCCATGCAGTTTCTTATCCTCATCAGACTGACTGAGAAGTCTTTCAAGAGCCCTTATCAATATGTAGCAACACTTTGAAAACATTTTTTGTCTTTCTAAGTTGAATCCCATTCATAACTCCTCTTGCGGTGTATGTTTTATTCATAAAAATAAATATTACATGGTATATACGAGGTATCTAGGATCCTTTTCCAGAATTCCTTTGTTTGTGTATCATGCATATTGGAACTGCCTTTAAAGAGAAAGTCTGGAGCTCTAGAGACTCGGAGACATAGCTTTTTTACTTGACGGTTATATCAGAGTTGGCCTGATAACAGCAGACGCTGCAACTACAGCAGCAATGCATCTGTCTAGGAACTGACAAAAGCAATGCGGTGTTCAGGAAAATAAAATCACTGACCTTCTCAACTTTCATACCACCACAGCCTGTTTACCAATGAGCACTGAGAGCATGTGGTGCCAGGATTGTGTGCATCACCAATACCCCCAGAAGCTATGTGTTTCTGTTGGCTCCACAGGTGATGAAACTAGACAGAGCAGTTGGGCATTAACTGACTGTCCTTTCTGGGATCTTTAGAAGTCCACTAAGATGGCTGTACGCTTCCTCTTGTTTTTCCTGAAGCATTAAAATATACACTTAACGCAGATAAAAGGAACAGTATTTTTCTATGCTTGTTAGGCTGAAGTGAGGGAGGAATTGGACCAAATGATGGAGTTTGTAGATTTTTAGTTCTGAGATCCAGGAAGGACTGGGATTTAGTTGTCCTGGATGACAACAGATAAAAGCATTGCAGAGTTTGAAGAAAGCAGAAAGAGGCTTTTGAAACAAGAAATAGCTGACAACATCTAAAAGCATCATGTTATCAGGTTATATAATAATAGATTTCTTATTTACTATAAATATGTAGCTTTATATTTGCCTGTATACACATGCAAGCAGTTACTGAAGTAATGAGGACTATGCACAGATTTTTGAATGTGGGAGTTGGGGCCCCTAGTAAAATGTTTCTCTAACACTATATAGCTTTGGGAGGATTCTTCTGGCTGATGCTCCTTTTGGGGTGTACATAAATGGAGAAAATGAATATTCCTACACTCTGCTCATGTATAAGCCTTACAAGAAAGAGTCCCTGAAGATTTTACTCTCTATAGAAGGAATAAAGAATGCTACTCCTGTAGGGGGGATGTTGGAATATTTATCAGGTTGGTGTGTGTGTGTCAAGGAAGGGCTTTCTATCCTAATTGCCTTCCAGTAATCTGACTTTCAAATGCTCTTCCTTTGGATTTTTATCTACATATTTTTTTCTCCCTTATGCTGACTGAAAGGTACCTTGTTTCCAGGGTGAGCTAATACTTCTTCTAAATCAGTCAGTTGATATAGAGGAATAAGATTGCAGAGAAACACAGTGGTAGCACATTTCATTTTTTTGAGTGTAAGGGAGGAGGATTACAGGGGGAGGAATTAGGTGACTGAAAGAAAAACTTGTGAAAATAGGATGCCTTGCTGAAAGCTAAAACTCTATTGATGGGATTACTCCCAGAAAGGCAAATGAGAATGCAGAAGACAAACACTGAGCTCAATATCTGGAATGGAAGAATGGGAGAAAGGTTTGGCAAGGGGTCAGGGAGATGTTGACTTGGCAGAGAGAAGGTATGTAAAGTGGCTGTAACCTGGGTAGTGCCACTGAGTGAGCGAGGTGAAGGCAAACACAATCGGTCTGAACCAGAAAACTTGTCATGAAGGATTTTGTTTGCAGAGATATTGGAAAGAATTGCACAACATTTGTGTGAAGGAAATCAAATAGTATAGGCTAGGAAGAAGGTGTTTCACATTAGAACAATAAAGGTAATAGGCCGGAAGAATTTGGGGTGACTTTTCAGCTGAATAGCCGTGGGTAATTTGGTAATAAGTACCTAAATATGATCAGCTAATATCTCTGACTGTTGCTTTGACAGGAGCAGCGAATTACTCCTTAAATGAGCGTGAAAGAGAGAAACAAGGCTGGAACTCGGGGACATACAGTCAGGCAGGGAGTATGTGTAGAAAATCACAAAAACTGTTTTAATGATGAGGGAGGATTAACCCATGCTTGAGTTGGATTCACTAGATAATATGTTAGGCTAGGTCCTATTTGTAGCAGAGACCTGGATGTCTGGATGTAAAAGCAGTTATCAGTTAACTGAAGTGAAAATTATACTCTTAAAGTGAGGAGCTTGTGTCATCTTTTCAGGCCTTGGAAAGTGACCTGGGTGGGTGGAAAGTGCTTGCTGCGTAGGGTTAATATCCCTGCTATGGAGAAATTATGCATTTCTGGGATGTTCCTCCACCCCAGCAGAAAACCTTACAATGGCACTTACCAGCTGCATGATCATCACGGCGTAGCTTACTTGAGGATGCAGGAGGCACAACAGAAAGAAATGAAAACGGAGCACGAGCGGGGAAATGTAGAGAATGGGAACATGGGGTGCTGTGCTCAAGTCAAAAGAGGCTGTGTGAAACCAGAGGATGGATTGGGACCCAGACCCAGTGGCTATGCAGGTTCAGTGGTATGCTGTGGGTGGGGAAAAGAATTGGACTACATCTCAAATTTTTATGTTTTCTTTCTCTGCCTTACCCACTTTTCACTACCCCAAATGTCTGAGTGCCCCAATGCTATGTGATTCTTTCTCAGTTGTCCAATATATACACAAATATGTATATAAACTGCCCTACAGGTGCAGCTGCACAGCAAACCCTGTTGTTACAGCATTTTTAAACATTTACCTTCTTTTCCCAAGTGGAAGTAATCCTGTAGCTTCTTACAATTTTTTTTTTCCTCAGGATATTGCTATTCCTCCTGCTAAACCCCCATGTCCTGCTCTGCATGGGTCCCATCAGCTGCACTTTTTTTGTCATGTGCTCCTAAGACAATGTATTTTGGTTGGTTGCCTTGTACTTGTAACATCTTGTCTAGATTATCATGTCTATTCCTCCTAATGTCAGTATCCATTCAGACTTTCTAACCACAAAATTAAGGCTGCAGCTAATGATGGCCCAGACCTTGATCTCATCACTGGACACAGTTGGATAGAGAGGAAAAAGGTCCATGTATGGAATTTTGTTGCAGTAAAAAGTGTGTTCTGTGGGATTTCTTACTACTACTTTTATTTCTCTAAAGTATCTGCCTTAGAGACAAGGATTTGGAATTAAGTGGCTCTATTGATCTGTCATGGAGTGACAGCACTCATAGTCCCTGAAGTAATGTCTTACTTTTGCTGTCTGGCTTAGGGGGAGATGTTATCCTGTTTCAGATGGTTATTCACAAGTGCTGAGATTCTATGAATAGACAAACAGTAACAATTTAAGGGAGATTATAGAGCTGGATGTGCTATATGGCTTCAGGAAGCTAATACTCCTAGGTATTAGAGGCTTGACGTTTCTGATGTATTATTCTCTGACACTTCTCACTCTAGGAATAGAGCCCAGCAAGACAGTCTCTCTTTCACAGGGGCTTTGCTTCATTTTCATTGTTGGTTTGGTTTTTTTTTCTTTGTGTTGCCATATTTGTTTGATATGTCTGTGGGGTTTTTTTTATGTACAGGGGCATCGTATGAAACGACAAATTGATGTCTGGGGGAGCTGGGGTGAATGGGGCAAGTGCAGTCGGAGCTGTGGTGGTGGAGTCAGCTTTCGGCAGCGGCACTGCTATTCCCAAAGGTGAGGGCTGACCTCCTTTTTCTTTCTATAAATGTGTTTTTCTGATTTTTCTCAGCTCCTGCACTTATGTATACACTTATACATATATATATCCAGAACAAAAATGACCTAGTGTTTGATTCCAGTGGAATAAGTCACCTAGGTCCTCTTTGAAATGATCCTCAGCTTCAATCTCATCAGTGCTGTTTTGAGTAGTACTCTCTTCAACATGTCCTTGCTTTGGCTCCTTTGCTAGAGCACAGCAGTTTCTCTGTGAGATCTGAGGCTCTGCAGTCAAGTGATTGGTATGGCAGGAGCTGTTCCATCAGGTCTAGTGTTGCAAGCCTGGGGGAGAAGGAGAACAGTTCAGAGCAGTAGGTTTCTCTCCTGAAAGCCAGTGACTGTGCCAAGAATTTCTCAGGCTTATCATTCCCAGGAAGGTAAATTGCCCCAGAAGAAATGGAGCAGTGGAGTTGGCTCAAGCAGCATTAATACTGTGCCATCTCATTTGCAGCTGGGTTAGATGCAGTCAGGATGATGACTGGGACTGCACCTGTTGGGAATGATGAGCCTTAGAGATGCTGTTGTGGAGTATTGAGTCGAATTCTGAGCTCCACAGTTCAAGAGGGACAGAAATACCAGAGAGAGTCCAACAGAGAGCTATGAGGATGATTAAGGGGCTGGAACATCTCTCTTATGAGGAAAGACTGAAGGCCCTGGGGCTGTTTAGTCTGGAGAAGACTGAGAGGGGATCTTCTTTATGTTTACAAATATCTGAAGGGTGGGTGTCAAGTAAAAGAGGTCAGTCTGTTTTCAGTGGTGCCCTGTGATAGGACAAGGGGCAATGGTCACAAACTGGAACACAGGGAACTCCACCTCAACATGAAGAAAAAATTCTTTGCTGTGAGGCTGATGGCACCCTGGAAAAGGCTGCCCAGAGAGATTGTGGATTCTCCTTCTCTGGACACTTTCAAAACCTGCCTGGATCTGTTCCTGTGTGGCTTGCTCTAGGTGATCCTGCTCTGGCAGGGGAGTTGGATTCTATCTCCAGAAATCCCTTCCAACGCCTACCATCCTATGGTTCCATTATTCTATAAAAACAAAGAAATGAGGGAAAAAAACCCAAAAACCAAAGGCGGGGGAAGAAGAAGAAAAGAAAAAAAGTCAGACTCACAATAATATCCTGAAATTACACTCTCTTTGTGTTTAAAGAAGTTAGAGGGTTTGGGTCTTTTTTAACAGAAGAATCCACAGTTATGGAGTGCTGTTTCTTCTCACCCAGAATATAGAAAGATCTCTCTTGAAGTCTGCCTGTTATGGCCATACTCATGTCAGAATCCCTGGAGACCTGTCTCTTCATTTTAGGAATGCTGAGATACTAGACATTGGTTGGCTTTTCAGAGCAATTTGCTCTATACCTCCTACTCTCTATAATTCACAGCTGGAGTCATTTGACTGACACTTTCCATAGGCATATTTATCTCTTCCTAGTAATGGGCCTAGCATGCACATAAACAGCATGATGGATGATGTGTGTACCTATTCTGAATTGGCCACTACCCTCCTGCTGCTCAAAACATGGTTCTGGTTCTGGTCAGGACACCTCAACTGACAAAGGACTGAAAGCTCTGCTGCTGTTGTTGAGTTGAAACATGACCTTGAAGACCAAGTTGGGTTTGGTCAGTGTCTGTCATGCCACTGCACTAACCAGAGCAGAAAACGGCGCTAGAAGATGCCAGGTTGCTTTACTGGAAACAAAGTGCGTTATAGTTATTTTGCTGTTTCAGGAAAATGTGTGAGGGTGATATGCTCAATGTGAAGGAAATTCATAATGTCTGCCATGAGTTTTTGAGTTTGGGGTTTTTTTGCCTATATTCTTCAGAGACCTTCATGTTGTTTTCCTGCCTTTCAGGACAGAAGGTGCTTCCAGTTGTGTTGGACCAACTCGAAGCTATAGGTCATGCAACATTCAGGTACCGTGCTCTGCTTTTTGATTTTGTTTGCCTATTGCTCCTTTTCCCCAGACAGGTGTCATTCTTTTTCAGAAGTGACATGCCATTATTAGTTTCTGTTTCTCTGGCATCACTGGTGAATGCGGCTCGCCAACAGTATTCCTACAAAAGCATATTGAATTTATGCCCCTGATTTTATATGGGACCAATAACAAATAAAAATTCACTTTTTGTCATACACTTGATTTTCCTCCTTTTTATAAGGGCCTAATGAAAATGTTTTCTTTTCCAAATAGAGCTGCCCAGAAGGCTCCAGAGATTTCCGGGCAGAGCAATGTGCAGAGTATGATGGGATAGAATTCCAAGGAAAGAAATACAAGTGGCTCCCATATTATGGAGGTAATGTTAAACATTTAGGATTACACTTCATCCCTAATATCAGCAGTATGTTTTGAAGCCACTGTAACATTTTTGACTGTAGCATCCGCATAGAGCACTTTCTTAGTCTGTGGCAAAGGGTGATGTGGAAAAAAAATCTTTTTGCTAGCAGAAAAGCTGTACTTTCATGAAGACACTGGATGCATAGGCCCAGAGAAAGCTTTCATTGCAGCAATACGTGGTTGTCTCTTGTAACAGCCGTTCTCTCAGAAATATTGCTCAAGAAAGCTGGAACTGGTTACAGCTAGGTCCTAAAGTATTAGAGAAACAGAAGCTCTGCTGTATTTTTCTATTTCTGTACCACTGCTTGTTCTCATTCTAGAAAATCTTGTACTCTAAGGGAGCATAAGAACAGTCCTACTAAGGAATAACCAAATATCTACCTGGCCCAATATCCTCCTCCTACCACTGTCCAGACAAGGTGCCCAAGGAAATGATTGCATACAGCAAGGCTTTACCAGGGTATTTTTTCCAACCCCCAGCAGTTTGTGACCCGGGCATTTGTTCAATACTTGCCACTTAATAACAGTCCACACTGTTTCTGCTCCTGTGATCTAAAACCAGGCTCCTGATAAAGTTATCAAGCTATTAGCCATACTAGCTTGATGTTTGTTTTTTCTCTCCTACCAGCACCTAATAAGTGTGAGTTAAACTGTATTCCCAAGGGAGAAAACTTCTACTACAGACACAAGGAAGCAGTGGTAGATGGTACTACCTGTGAACCTGGCAAGCGGGACATCTGTGTAGAGGGAGTTTGTCAGGTTAGTCATTGTGTTGCTTTCTTCATTTACCATTGGGTCTGTCAGCCTGTCTGCTGCTTCACTTTGTTCTCCTTGGCCTTTCATAATAGCACTGGAAAAGGAGAATTATTCCATTTTCAAGGTGCTGAAGTGCATGTGGACGGTGTTTACCTAGCTGTCTCTGAATGTGAAATACAAGAGGCCAACTCTCCTTTTTCTGACAACTCCTTCCCTGCCCTATTCTGACTTCCCAGACTTCCTAGATTCAGGCTTTCTCATTAGATCAGTCCAGCATTTGGCCGTTTTTTCTGTCTGTCTTTCTTTCCTCGGTCATTATGGTTTATTCCTATCAACGCTCTTGTGCTCTGACAGGCTGTTGGCTGTGATAACCTGCTGGAATCTGCCAAGAAGGAAGACAAATGCCTGCAGTGTGGAGGAAATGGCAGCACCTGCTATGTTGTGAAGGGCACTTTTGATGTGCCCAGCCTCCCCAAAGGTACTCATTGTCTCGGTAGTTTGGGCAGGTGAGAAGGAGAGAGTTATACCTAAAGTTAAGCTGCTACAAGGGCTGTGGGGACAGTTGCTCGCATGATCATTGTAGACAGGCTTGGATGTCCACTTGACATGTCTTGTATGGCACGTGGCTCTTCAGCTGCTTTAGCATCAGAAAATGTACTGATGGGAATCGCTCACTCTGGGAATCACTTCCCTAGTCTCCATACAGACTCAAGTACTCACCATGCTGCTGGTGTCTTTCCCTGGTCAGTCTCCAGCAGGTGATACCTCCTTCATAAGACTGTCTCTCTGTCCAGTGTCTTGATAGCCCCCCCTCCAGGATTAGAGCAAGGCAAGAAATGGGGCTGCATCTTCTGCATTTGGCCAATTTTGAAAAATGTCAAGATAACAACTATGCTTGTGGTCAAATCTTTCTGTGTTGAGCTCCAATATGATGCTTGCTGAAATTAAAAAGGTTTTAAAATCTAAAAACTGGACTTTGCACTGATCCCTGTGCTTACTTTTCTGAGGTATAATTGGAAGATTTTGCACATGGACAGGCCTGTGGCTTGTGTAGGGTGAAGCTATTTGGAATGCAGATAAAATGACAGCTGAAACGCTTCAAGCCACCATCATAAAACTCAATCAGCTGTTCAGGCTGAGCATCTTTGGCACAGACCAGTGACTGTGTGGCATCCACAGACAGATATTGAATAATTTTTTTTTTTATTTTTTTTTTCTTAGGTTACAATCAAATCTTCATCATCCCTGTGGGAGCCACAAGCATCCAAATTAAGGAGGTTATGCCCAGCAGGAACTTTCTGGGTAGGACTGATGTTAGAACCTGTCTTTCTGTCATTTAGATTCCAGACACTGCATTAAAATTTGGGGTTTGAGTGTACTGAGCTTTGGGATGTTTACCTCGAGGGTTTGATAAGGCAGAGGGAGAAACCCTCCTAAACCCAGAATCTGAATATTGAGTATCCTTGAAGTGTTAGTGATGCTCAACTCCAGGCTTCAGTTCTACATCATTTTCTCTGCTGTGGTGATCTTGCTGTTGGGTGTGGAATGAGAGTATCTACACCACATTCAGATTTCCTGCCTGGAACTTAGACTTTAGTTGATATAGGAAAATTTGTCTCTGAGTTCTACTGTTTGCTTGGTGAATGTAAGCCCTAACTGCTCCTGCCATCCAAAAATTGGGATGGGCTTTTTTTTCCCCATAGATATCTTCTGGGTATTGCTCTGTACAACCTTGAACTCTGGTCATGCTACAGAGGGCAAAAAGGAGGGAGAAATGCTCTCACCTAGCTTTCTGGGCAGGGCTGAGGAAATTCCAGTGAAGAAAGCAAGTCTTCTGACTTTTCCATCAGAAGTCACTTCCATCAGTGACCAACAGTGGGGAATGCAGAGACAGGGCTGGAATGTGTGGGAGGCATTTGACTGTGCAGCAAAAAAGTGCTTGGTCTGCAGCAAAGCTGGCACGATCCATGGTCTGAACGTGGTGCAGCTTCTGGCAAGAGAGCCTTCCAGGGGGACAGCATTGTTGTAGGATGATGGTCACCTTTACTTGCCACACCTGCAACACAATGTTGAGTGGGAACAAGAGCATCTCTGTGAAGTCTTACAGTCCTTTTTCGGTGTGGGAATTTTTGGTAGATGCTGCCGTATTGGTCGTCACCCTTAAAACGTTGTAGTACTGATGTAAAGGATCTGGGGTTCAAATGGCAGAGCCAAGAGCTCTGTGGATTGCCAATACCCTGACAGTCTAGAGCAGGCTCTACCTTGTTGTAGCCGGAGCCAAGTGTCAGGTTATGGGTATGTTAATTGACTGCCTTTTCTTCTCTGGCCTGTGGGTTTGTCCAGCTGTTAAGAACGTGCGAGGGGAGTATTATCTGAATGGGCATTGGACAATCGACTTCAGCCGAGCACTGCAGGTGGCCAGCACGGTTATGCATTATGACCGTGGCTCAGAGGGTGATCTGGCCCCAGAGCTCCTCCATGCCCGGGGTCCTACCACAGAACCCCTCGTTATTGAGGTAAGCAGCAGCTCCTGCCCCTCACTGATACTCTTGCTCTCTTGCTTTGCATAGCAGCCCTGGCTTTGTTCAGTGGGAGTGTGTTGGTGGAGACCACATGGGAAAGACTGGAGAAGTGATGGGGCTCCCAAGCTAGATTAAGGTGGTCTTCCTGCAGAAAGAGCACTGTTCTCTGTTCTGGTTATGTTACCCAAAAAGGAGCAGGGCAAGGCTGCATGTTGGCTTCCTGTCTATTCCCTTGGACTCTGACTTTAAGGGAGGGGAGAGATGGTGCTGGGGCAGGGACAGGCTCTAGGGCACTGCTTCTTATATTGTGCTGTAGGCCAGGAAATGGTGCCTACTGTTACAGGAGCAGCTGGATTTTCTGACACTGAGAGGGATGAATACACATTCCTCTGAAAAATAATCCTCTCTAGAGTATCACAGAGGGCAAGGAGAAAATACAGAATAAGTGCTGCTTGAACAGGAGGGGTGCAGGTCAGCTCCAACCTTCAGACATGGTGGGGAAATGCTGTGAAGTGGAAAAGTGCTGCTGCTGTTATTTGCCTGACTTTCTCCTGTGCTGTCACAGCTCATCAGCCAGGAGCCAAACCCAGGGGTGCAGTATGAGTACTACTTGCCCGTGCAAGGACAGCGCTCAGGTTACAGCTGGAGTTACGGTTCCTGGAGTGAGTGCAGCTCCGAGTGTGGAGGAGGTAAGGGAACAGGACCTGATCTCTGGTTGCTAGTGCGGGATCGGTACCCACACCCTGAAGACAGTGTGCCTGGGTGCTGCCCTCTGCAGCTGCTTCCCAGCAGCCTCCTGCTGGAAGATGGCCAAGATCTGCAAGGGACAGATGAAGTTCAGTCAAGGGAGGTTCACACATGGAATCACAACAGAACTGTGCCCCATGGCTTGCTCTGTCTTACTTCCCATGTCCTAGTCCTTAGACTTGTTAGTAGGATCTTTTAGGAATTTTCATAGCTAGCTTTTGTTTTGTTTTGCTTTAGTTCTTTATGTCCTTTTCAGGCCTTTTCAACCACTTGAGAGGTCCTCTCCAAACTGACTTGGCCTACATAACTGAAACACATTATTCCTCTCTACCAGAGCCTGTAAGGATACCTCTTTCCAGGAGGACTGTCAGATCTCCTGAGGTGTCACATCATGTTTTGTTTACAATTCTTTTATCAGTAAAGTTAAGGAATTGCAGCTGAAACATGTCCACACACCACCCCCAAAAAAAAATAAACCAATAAAAAAACCCAACACCACGAAAAAAACACAAACAAAAACAAACCAAACACCCAAACCAAAAACAAACCAAAAAACCACCGCCATCAAAACAAACAAACAAAAAAACAAAGCAGCAACCAAACAAAAAATAATCAAACACTAAAAATCTCCAGCTGACTAGTATATCGAGTTCCTATCTTCCTCTTCTGGTCTTTTATGCTGATGGCCGTTAAATAGCTTTTGCCATGTTGTGGTTGTAGGCACTGATACTGTCTTTGCCTGGGCGCTCTGATCTTGAAGAAAGCATGAAGAGTTGCAAGATTTTTCTCCCCTATCCAGTCTTCATAAATCTGACCACCTGAGTCAAACAGGAGGTCCCCAGCTCTGCTGCAATATACTGGACACATCAGGAGGTGTTCCTTGGTGAACCATATAGGACTATGGCTCTTTCTTGTCAGTCTCAATCCATAAAATAACAGGAAAATGCCCCTCAGCTACCAAGAACTATTGTGTCTCTCTTGCCCTTCTAGCGGAGGCATCAGTTGTACCTATAGTGACAGATCAAAAAACTGCACATGAGTCTTTTCCAGGTTGGCTAAGATGGGTGTGGATTCTGCACTATAAAAACTTGTCTTGCAAATGCTGGTGTATTGCAAACCTAGCCCTGGGTGGCTTGTGTTGATCAGGATATTCTCTTGCTTCGCCTTTAGGTTTCCAATCCCGCTTGGTGTTTTGTACCATAGACAATGAAATTTATCCAGACTATATGTGCAGGAATAAACCACAGCCAGACAATAACCGGACATGTGGCCATCAGACTTGTCCCCAGACAAAACGGTAAGATGTCCTTTCGTTTTCTTCTGAACACTGACTTCTTCCTGGGGTACTTTTGGAACCAAGAAGAATGACCCTCTAACTTCTGCCTTCCAGCATGGTTATTTCCAAGGAAGTGTTTCACTTCTTAGAGAAAGCTCAGGATGGTGATGAAAACACTGTGATGAGCATTTCTTTGCACACAAGGAAAGGGCTTAATACATCTTCTGTTTACGTTATAGACCAATTAAATTTGCTTTCCAGAGTGTGGTTGTGGAAGACAGTTTTCTAGCCCATGTAGGAGAAGGGAAACAGATTCTCTGTTTCTTGTTCTCTTCAATTGGAGCCTGCCAAACAGAGTGGGAGGTCAGAGCTGGTATCATTTTGTGTCATTTCTGTATTTCTTGCTCTTAGAAAGGGATGAGTCCTGGAATCATTTAATTCCCTGTCATTTTTAAACCCCTTTACCCAGCCATTTCCACCTTGTGCCTTGTTGGCATAGCCTTACAGCTGGCTTCACTTGGCTCCTACATGTGTAAGAGCTGTAACCGGAGCCTTAACTGTGTATCTTACTGTGTATCTGGTTGGTGCAGTGGAGGCAAGTGCCATTGTGGGTGAGAGGGCACTTGGAAACCTGGGAGCATTTCTGAATACATGGTAGCCTGTAGCTACTTGTTTTAAGTTCTTTAAATCCTTTGTTCTGTGTATAAAGGACTTCTTACATCTATCTGCCGCAAGCCTGGAGTCCCAGTGGAGCACGGAGCTCTCGGATGAAAAGGTAACAAGGCGAAGGAGGATACACAAAGCACAGGAAGGCAGCTGCTCTCTTCTGCTCTCCACCTGGTTGCCCACTGAAGTCTGTGGGGCTTTTCTCTTTGGCACTGGTGGTAGCAGTGGGTAGTGCTTTGCTTTGATTCCTGCCGATGAAAATGATGGTGGAGGGTGCTGGCTGGCAGCTTTGCTTAGGTGGTTGTGCGTACTCCTGGTAACTTGATTCTTATGGGACTGAGGAGGGGACAGTTTCTTCATAGCTTTTGGCTGCTTGTCCTTATAACTGTTGGGTTTTCTCTGGAATCAGGGTAAAGAGGCAAATGAGATGCTCTGGAAGGTTGTTGTTCGATTTATCAAGATAAATAAAAGAACAAAAAGGAAAAGAGAACGTGATGGATTTGGTGACTGAACATAGCAAAACCCTCAGAATTTCTTAAAAGCTCTTCTTTCTTTGACAAAAGTCCTATAGCAGGCAAAAAAGTGCCTATAAACTGTGAAGAGTATAAGGATGTGACAGATACAATACTTATAATGTACACTGAGGTATGAGAAGTAAAAAAGATCAAAAGCAAAACCGTTGTCTCCCAGGAAGCTGCTAATAGCTTAGGACTTAAAATTCTTCCCTTTCCAATGGAAACATCTTATTTTATAGCAAAGGCCATTTAGTTTTGGGCTAATATTTGCATCTTTATTGCTAAAGATGGGTATCTTAAGGTCATGAGCATGGCTGACTCTGGTGTGGAGTTTCTGGTGTAGAGTGTGAATGTGAATTGACTGGCTGAAACTCAGTTTAGGGGTGGTGAGGGCAGACCAGGGAAGCTGCTGGAAGGTTAGGGGAGAAAACATGAATGGGAGGTAGCAGCTCACAAGCTGGTTCTCCCCCTCCACCACTGATGCCTTTTGACTGTGCAGCATGCTGGAGTCAGGAATGAAAATATCATGTTGTCCCTGAAGCCAGAACATGTACGCTGTGCTCCCAGCTGTCTGGGCAGCTCTGAGATGCAGGAATGGACAAGGTCAGGGATTTTAGCACCCAAGCAGATTGTTTTGTGGACATTCCCCCTTCCGTTGGCGAAGGTGTATGATTTCTGCGACATCTTCAGCAACCAAACACAGGACAAAAACTTCTTTAAAGTTTTGGGGGCTTTTGTGTGTGTGCTGCTGTTAAAGAATTTGACTGATGGGAAGGATAAACCAACTTTCTACTGGCCATCAGTGAAAAGTTTACAAGCGCATCTGAGAGTGTCTGGCATGGTTTGCAGTCAGAGTGAGGTCTTGGCTTGGTTTTACTGTTTCTGATAATGACCGGAGTGCAACAGGTTGGTTATGCTGGTGTGAGTTCCTTCTCTGTTAACCAACATGGAATGTTTTCTTCATTTTTTTTTTTTTTTTTCTTTCCTTTTCTTTGAACATCATATTTTCCAATGTTTTATTCCAGGCACGACACTTTTGCAGACATCAGGAGACCAAACGCCATGGAGAGAAATCTCCATCTGGGAGAGCTCTGGACTTCCAGAGGAACAAGTGTTTTGTAGTTAGGGATTTGTGTCTGGAGTGGGACCCATGCTCTGCATTGCCAATTTAGCTGATCAGCGCTTGGTCAGATGGGAACTTGACTCTGACTCTGTTCTGCAAAGGCGTTTTTTTCCCTGTCTGATTACAACAGAGATGCAGAACTGACCTCCTGTGTGCTTCTGGGACGTTTAGCTAGACTTACATTTCTTTGCTGTCTTCTGTGACCTGCAGGTGGAAAACAGGGGAGTGGGGTCCCTGCTCAGCTACCTGCGGCGGGGGCACCCAGACTCGTTCTGTTTACTGTGTGGCATTCGATGGCCAGAGCTCCCAAGGGGTGGTGGACGACGCTGAGTGCATGGCCTTCGCGCAGCAGCCTCGCAGCAGCCAGCCCTGCAACATGAGGCAGTGTGCAACCTGGAGCACGGGGCCCTGGTCAGAGGTGAGTTTGGGTGCAGGAGGTAACTGTCCTCCGGCATCTACTGAAGGACAGTCTGCCAAAGCTTGGGGATAAAGAGCCGGGCTCCTTTTCTGGGTCTGTAAAAGGCATGTTTCCCTGGATAGGTGGTGTGCAGAGGTATAAGGCTTGTCCCTGAAGGCCTCCAGACAAGTTCTCCAGCTGGCTAGCAGCTGTGCCTTCCTGAAAACATATCCCTGTTCCTCAGAACTGAGAGTGTCACTGCAAGTTCACTTTCCTCTGGACTGCCAGCCCTTTCCCCATTCCTCTGTTTTTATCAGGTCCACCAGACCTGGCACTGGCTGAGTTTCTGAGTCAGGCCTGGTGAAGGCGGAGGGTGGGCATGAGAGCTGCTGTCCGCCAGCTGATGATGTGCAGTAACTGTCCCTCCTCTGTAAAGGAGGAGCTCACAGCTCCTGCCTGTGCTGTTTATTTCCATTCATATTGCTGGCTCAGCATTGCTAGCCCTGGCCAGCAGTACTACAGTCACAACAGTCGGTTAGAAAGATATTCTTGAAACGCTGGTGAGCTGCTGTTCGCTGTGTGTCAGTGCAGGGCTTCTCCAAATACAGCTGCCTGGTGCATTTTTGATACCTGGTGTATTTGTATCTCAAGGAGGGGAAACAATTCCAAGTGTATGTACTCAGTGCCACCAGCCAGGCATTTAGAAGGCATCTTATATGCCAAAGGCTTAGAAGGTAAAGGTAGAGTCCACTCAGTCCCTAAAGCACAAGTGAATTTACCTCCTCTTTTAAAAGTAGTACATGCATACTTGTAACATTTGCCTTGCAATCTTGCGATGGTACTTTGAGTGGTGCAGAAGCATAAAATACAAGTTTGAGGCATTATAATCTAGACCATAAAGCCCCTCCTTTTTTTCTTTTTCCTCTGTCATATGAGATTTGAGGTGTGAATACTGAGATGACTTCAGGGTTGCAGAATAAGAGCACGGTTTGGGGAGGGCACCAGGTGTTGTGTTCTCACAAACTGATTCCTAGGTGATTCATTCTGGGGTTCTCAAAAGTGACTGTGTTTTGTGTACTCCGAGGTAAAAGATCACTCGAGTAAATAAGTGGCTGAAACTCATCTGGGAAGCTCATCTAAAGTAATTCTGACTGCCCCAAGTTAATGCTCTCTGTAAGAGACATTGGTAATTCATGGAGAAGTAGGCTGGATTCTAGGGAACACCTAGAGGTGTTTCACACCTGTGAATTTAAGAGGGCATTAAGAATGACACAAACCAGTTACTAGCATAGAAGTTGTATCAACATAAAAATGGAGGACAAAGTCTTCAGGCAGAAGACATGAGCAATACAAGCACCTAATCCTCCCTCAAATTCTTTACCTTGAGCTGATTTTAATCAGCAGTAAACAACTTGAGGCTCTGGGTATTTCATTTATTGTTTCAGTGTATTTTGCAGTATTGCTATTTTCCCCAAATAATTCTCCACGTCTTCATTTGGTAGAGACAAGAGAAAATAGATGATTAGGCCAAAAATCATCCAGTGAATCCCAGAACTCCCAGACCCTATCCACCATGCCTTGTTGTCTCTTCTACAGCATAAATCACCATTCTGTTAATTTCCATCCAGAAGATGATTTTAATGATGGTTGGATGTTTTAGGCAAACTCAGACTGGTGCTCTGCCCCAACGTTAGGGAGCACAGCCTGGAAATACAAGTGGAAACCAGGTGCTTCCTTGTAATTGTTGGTCCCCTTTCTGTAGTGTTCAGCCAGCTGCGGGGAAGGAGTCCAGACCCGGACCGTCACCTGCAGAACACAGCAGGGCTCTCAAGCTCAGGACTTTGCTTGCCTAATGGAGCCAAAGCCATCAGCCACCCAGCCCTGCCTTAAGGAGAACTGCATCCAGGAGATCGGCTGGCATGTTGGAGACTGGGGCCTGGTGAGCATGATGCTTTCATGGTTTGGAAATAACTGATTATATTGCTGTGCTCTTCACAAACAAGCTTTGATCCGTGCAGTCTGCACAGTGGCTGAGGCTGGGAGCATGTACTGCTTCATTACCGGTCCCTTGGCTCACAGATGCATTGTAACTGGCACTGGTAATGCTCCAGTTAATCTGCTGCCTGCTTTGTATGCAGCTGGTACAAAAATAAATCCTTCCGAGGGGGGGATTATAGTTTCAGTGACAGTGGCAAAATGCAGCCAACAAGCTGAAACAATCCACTCTTGCTGCTTATTCCCAATTCTTTGCTCCGTTGCTGTGAAAAGTGGAACAGCTCTCTGTCCGAGTACGACTTAGAGCTCCAGGCTTCAGGACTGGTCATGGCATTTGGTGATATGGTGTAAAGTACATCTTTGTAATTGTTCAGATAAACTGTGCTTCAGATGGATTACCCCTGTCTTTGTGGAGGGAGCCAGCCTGCGTTCAACCTGGGAAAAGCGCTGGGGGGAGGAGATAGTTGTAGATCTAGTGTATTAGATGACTTCCAAACATACTTCTTTGCCTTCTGCCCTAGCCAGACCAGCTTATTCTGAGTTAAAGCATGCTACATCTTTTTTTCATGAGGTGTGGGACAAGTTTTAATAACAGCTGAAGAAACTACTTACCTTAATCTGATCTTTCCTGACCACTGGCTTTCTGATATCAGAAGGGCCCCTACCTTCATGTGAATGAGAGAAATATTCTCTCCATGTTTGTAGAGCTTGCCCCAAGCAGGTGGGTTACACATCCTCTTCCCACCCTTGAGCTTCTGCTCTTTGCCCCTTCTTCATCCACTGCTTCTAGCAAGAGGACCTCCAGTTAGCTGCTTACAAGAAAGCCACCGGTTTGCTTCCCCATTGTAAACTGTGGTTCTTGAGTACAAAGTTCAAAACCCACCCTCTCACAGCTGGTGGATCCCCATAGTACTCAGATGCCTTCAAGGTCAGGCTGAAACAATTCGCTCCAGCTTCCTGCCACACCATCGTGGGTAACAGCATCTCATCAGGATGTTACAGGTTGAGCGTGGCTCAGAGTCTAATGCTTCAGGGTTGGGCGCAACATTTGGTAAAATGGTTTGAAATATAGTTCTCTAGCCATTCAAATGAATCCAGATGAAATATTATTTTCTTTGTCTTGCTGGAGGAAGCTGTGCTCAGCCTGCAGCTAATCATGCAGCTGTTCCACACTTCTGGTCTGTGGGGTTTCTGCATTTGGCCTCTGTTGCCTCTCACCTGCCTTGTCTCTGTGCCCAAGTGTTCCAAGAGCTGCAATTCAGGCATCCGGACACGCCAAGTCATCTGCGCTGACGGCGACTCCAAATTCTACAGTCCTGAGACATGCAAAGCCATCCAGCCACAGAAACCAGCCACCCTGGGTAGCTGCAACATGCAGCCCTGCTACCTGCCACAGCGTGAGTGGTGTTGCTGTGCACCTGGCTTTTCTTAAGATGCTTTTGTGTAGAAGTAGAAATTCCCAGCTTGCACCAGTTTACGCTGTCAGCTTCTTGCCTGCCTGTCTCCATCCTATGCGTTTATGTTTTGTGTGTGTAACCATGGCATCTTCAGAGCCCCGTTACCTCTGCTGGTGGAAATGTGTGTAACAAGCTCAGCAAAGACACTGGTCTGTGTCCACTTTGAGTTCAGTATTCTGTGACGATTCTGTCCCAGCGTGGGCTGCAGACAAACCCCAGATTTCCTAGTCAAGAAGGATGGCAACCTGGGCAGGCTCAGTAACCAAACCTATAGGCAACTCTCATCCCTCTGTGGACCAGCTATAAAGAAGACACAACTGCTGAGAAGGTTTTGCTTGCTGTCTGTCTCTAGTCTTCGTGCTGAAATGCTGACTTTGGTCTGCCTGCCCATTGCAGGCCACTCTCCTGGCAATCCAATTGACTTCAATTGCTGCTCAGCAGCTGTTCCAGGAGAAGAAAAACATTTTCATCAACTTTAGCCTTCTGTTGACTCCTGGATGCCTTTTCAAGTATTAGAACATAAGACTGGAGTAACTGCATTCATTTTTGCACTCGCTCTCTTTGCAGAGGTCCCCAGTATGCAGGACACTATGGGATATGATGTCACTCGTCCATCCTTGCTCACACGTTACAACCCAAACAGCCCTGACACAGGTTTGGAAGAATTTTTTAAGTTTTGGGGTTTGATGGTGGTGGATTTTAAATAGGGTGTGGTAGGGGAAAGATTCCTCCTTTTCTTCATTTCTCTCATTCTTTTCATGGGCTTCTAGGAATTAGTGGAGTCAGGGACAACTTCTAGATTCCTTTACACCAATAGCAATCCCAGATTCTGGCAGCATGAATTACGTGCTGGCTGAGAGAAATGCTGCACAAAGATCATGGCAAGAAGAAAAAATGATGTGAGGGGACCACAATAATGTGTCAGGTAGTTTCTCATAGGACAGCAGAAAGAATGATCAGGGCAGTGAGCAAAGAACCTCAGAATAATGAAATGCAGAAGGGGAGGCCAGAAGACACATGTTCAAATGAAATCCTGATGCAGAAAAGACTGCCCTGTAGCCTTGGACAGTTAAAAGAGAGCAGAGATGAGGAAAAGTGACCAGATTTTGCTGCTCACCTGCATACTAGGAGTTCTCTCCCCAGATTCTGGTGATGAAGGGATACTCCCTGGGAGCTCCACAATCCATAGTGCTTCTGGGAATCACCACATCCCATCCACCAAGGACCTTGGCATCAACTTGTTGCCTGTTCGCTGGGAATCGCAGTCACGCTCATCGAGTTCTCATCAGCTCAGCTTCTCTCAGGACCCCTCTGCAGGGACAGGCTCTCAGGACTGCCAACGGAGCCCACACGGCTGCTGCCCAGATGGGCACACTCTGGCTTCGGGCCCTCTGGGGAGAGGTTGCCCCTTCAGCACCTGTCACCGAAGCAGGTAGCTGGAAGTAGGCTTGAGCAGGGAGATGTCGCCTTTCCACAGGGCTTGCTGACATTTACAGCCTGTGCCTGTTGAGCCGGGCAGGTCAGGTATTGCTGCAGCCCTTCTGCCTTCTTCCTGTAGGTACGGATGTTGTCCTGATGGAGTGTCAGCCGCCCAGGGTCCAAACAACATGGGATGCCCACAATACTACCGTGATGTTCAAGTGAGCAGAAATGAGCCCACTGCGGCCTCTCCAACAGTACGTACAAAAACTCCTTGTGTTTTAGGAGTCCATCAGATAAGAAGATTCAGATTTGACACCACTGATTCATGTTGTGGGTCTCTGCCTGTAATGCAGGAGAATCAATACTCCAGGCATGACATCAAGCACTTTGGTCCACTTTGCTTCTGTTCAGTCTGGGGCATCCACCTATGATCTTCTGTAAACAAGGGATAGAAGGGGTGGTTAGGAGATGTCTGAGAAGTAGAGATACTAGTTAGAACTTAGTCCATCCTGTGTAGAACTGATTGAATAATCATGAGTAACCAAATTTCTGTCAGTCAGAAACTCGCTGTCCTATTTCTAGGAGAAAAACGTGGGAAAAATGTGACCACTATCAGTTGCATCTGTAAACTGCGGAGCGAGGGCAAACTAGTCAGGGAGGTAATTCCTCTCATAGCTTTGGGTGCTTGGTGGAGCCAGCTGAAAAAATTGGTCTGTTGAAGTCTGTCTTGCAGAGAATTGCGACTCTGTCTCCATGGCTGACAGCCAAGCTTCCCCATCCTTTCCCAGCATGAAAGCTCTAGGAGGCAAACAGAAAGCTAGTGGTTCCTCTAACAGCTGGCCTTCTGCAGCCAACAGCTTGGACACTGTGGCTTGCATGTGCTACTGTCCTCATATATGCATAATAACATTTGGCTTTTAATTCCTGTCTCTAAGGCAAGCCAAGCCTTGTCCCAGCAGCACCCCTCGGGCGAGTGCCGCAGTTCCACGTACGGCTGCTGTTTTGACAATGTCGCTTCGGCTTCAGGTCCTCAAGGGGAAGGATGTCTCAATAGGCCCAACTACCGTAAGTGATATTTTGGCTTCTTGGTTTAGAAACGTAGGAAGAGTCCTACAGAATCCAGTAGCGTATGGAAACTTCCTGTGCAGGGACAGTGCTCTCTGTAAAATATTGTAAATTATCTCTTTGAAAAAAAAAAAAAAAAGATGACATTTCAAAGAAATGACTCTTGAAAAAAGAATTTCAGCCGCCAGAAATTCTGGTGACTGCAGCAAGGGAAGCTTGGAAGAAGTGTAGAAAAGCAGCCAGATGGTTCAGCTCTGTCAGCTACCGCAGAAATTCTTGTCCTCTGCTGCTAGTTGGAGAGCAGTGTGTTTGTGTGATCTCTGTAAGCCTGTAAGCCTTCTGGGGAGTTGCTTTTCCCCTGAGAAGACACCCCAATGCAGCCTGGAGTGTTCCAAATTAGTTACTGGGCTTTAGCAGCGGTAAGACCCTTCTGAGGAATTGGGACTGTGCTCAGCCTGCAGGCAGACCAGAGACAGGGGTGCAGTGACAGCTGCAGCTAAGGATGGAGACATTGCTCAGGGCAGCATGGACATATTCAGCCAGCAGATTTCAATACAGTGCTCACTGTACTTTGAGGGCACTAGAGCTGCTGGGCAAAAGCTCTCTGCTCCTTTAGCTCCCAGATGTGTCTTCTGCAGGCACATTGCTGCTGCATTGCCTTGCCCTTTTGCTGCAGCACCAAAAACGGTGGCCAGCCCATGGGGCTGCCTTGGGGAAAGAGAAAGCTCTCTGGATCCTCTCTGCTCAACCACAGCTTAGCAAAGAACCCCTCAGTCAGAGCTTTGCATCCAGGGCTTGTCAGCACGTGACTGTCATACCTGACTCAGAGCACAGGGCTCAGACTGTAGGTACCTTGGGCTGTGCTCCGCTTTGATATCGATGTGCAGGGGTATTCTGCAATGCACGAGGCCTCACAAATGGGTCTAATCCACTTGCTTGGTGAGCTGGAAATATGCAATCAGCAGTCACATGCCCCTTGCAGGAGAGGAAGCCCTGGAGTCATCCTTGTAGTTGCACAATTCCCTGAGAAAGGCTGTAAAGCATCTGTCTAGTATCTAGATTCAGAAATGTTTCTCAGGCTGGTGGCAAAACTGGGGCAGAAAGAAGTGTGTGAGCAGCTGCCCAATTTCAAAGCAGAGCTGGGCACAAAGCTCAGGTGTCCTACATTCCCACCTGCCCTCTGCCCACAAGGCCCATTAGGTCATCTAGGTAGGTGGCTTGAAGAAGTTTTGTGCTTCGTGACCCTGACATCTCCCTCCGTTCCGCTCTTTTTGGTAGCGTATCCTGTCATATGCCTGCTGCCCAGTGCCCACGGCCCCTGCGCAAACTGGACCACTCGCTGGTACTTTGTGACCGTCGTTGGCAAGTGCAACCGGTTTTGGTATGGCGGCTGTCACGGCAATAAGAACAGCTTTGCCTCGGAGGAGGAGTGCATGAGAGCGTGCCACAGCTCCGTGGGGGTCGGTCCTCTGGAGCAGCAGCAGCTCTCTTCTGGCACAGGAGCCCTGCAAGGCCAGCACGCCGGCTCCCGCTCTCATACAGGGGATGCTCGCAGTCAGCAGCAGCCACCCCCAAGAGAGTCTGCCATTCACAGACAAGAAGGAAGAGCTTATGGGGCTTCACACCCCATGCAAGACAGACACAAACAGGACAGCTGGAGAAGCGAGGTGCTGCCGGAGTCTTTGCCAAGGACTGGTACGCTGGAGAGCCAGCACTGGAGCACCCGGCACAGCAGACCGGACGGCCTGAGCGTGCCTGGGCCCTCGGAGAGGCAGAGCAGTAGAGGCCGGCCGGTGCTGCCTCATGAAGGCAAGCAGAGGCACAAGGCTGTTGGAGCAGATCTTTCCGTGACAGAGGGATTCGGGCACCAGGTGTCTGCAGACTTGTTCCCAGCACGGGCTCTGCACAGGTGATGATTTTTGTTTGGTTTTGGTTTGTTTTGGTTTTGTTTGTTTTGGGGTCTTTGGTTTTTTGGTTGGTTGCTTTTTGGGGGATGTGTTTGGTTGGTTGGTTTTGGGTTTTTGTTTGTTTTTCTTTTGTTTTTCTTGTTTTGTTTGTTTTTTCTTTCTGCTGTTCTGTCAGCTAATGGTGAGGCATCAGATCAGCTTCCTCTAGAGTGAAACTGTTGCCCCATCTGGGACCAGCTAACTGGGAATGTCATGCAATGGATCAACTACACATGTGGCCCTTTGGTAAAGCAAGTTGTTCGGGCCCTGGAATTATCTGCTGTCTTTTTCCTTGTGCTCTCCCTGATAGCCCTGGGAGCATGGTGTGTGAAAAGACTGGGGATCTTGGAGTCTCTGTCCAGGAGGCATTCCTCCACTGTCAGTGAGAATCCATAGGTGTTTTTCTTGTTCTGAACAGCAAATTTAGCTGACTCTCTGATTTCAGAACCTTTATCTCAGCACTGCATGGAGCAGCACTGGGTTGTTCTAGGGAAGACTTTTAAGATGCAGCGTTTGGGTCAGGATCCAGACAGTGTCACCCTGAAAATAAGGAGTGCATAGAGCAGGATCTAAATGTGTCTGCACTGGACCTGCTGAGCTGAACCTAGTTCCTTCAGAAGGGAGGGATTGTAGGAGTCTCTCTTCCTGCAGATGTAGCTTTCAGTCCATCTAGAGCAGCCTTTGCCTTGTAGGAAAGGGCTCACCACATGTTGCCTGGTGCATCTGCTCAGAACTGAATGGGCAGCTGGTCTTGCTTTGCCCTGTGCTTGTGGCTCATCCAAAGTCATATTAGAGGACCCAGAGGAGAGGAGAGCAGCAGAGGTTCCAACGGAAGCACTTTCTCTTTCAGAACCACCCTGGAGGAAGCCAAGCCCTCTCTTCTGACAGCAGCTGTGGGACAAAACATCCAGCTGGTCTGCAAGACAGGCATGTCCCCCTTCTCCAGAGTGGAGTGGATGAAGGATGGCCGACCGGTCTCCTCTGACAGGTGGGCTCTGCTTCCTTCATTGTAGAGCAGATGGGCTCTTTGGTGGGCAATGTGGGCAATATGCTTGCCTGCTTTCTTTGTAATCTTACTGATAAGATTCTTAAATTAAAAAAAAAAAAAAGATAAACAAGCCCGTGTATTGACCTGAGAGCAAAAACTGTCCACCTGGTCTGTGCACAGCAGAAGTAGATGCAGCCCGCAATAGTATTGAGATGTTGGCTGGTGTTACGGGGTAGAACAGGTACTGTCCCCTAACAAGGCACTGGTGGAAGCTGACGTGTGGGTCAGAGAAATATGTCGTCTCTGTTGGATTCATCTTGGGACAGCACCAACTCACTAATCAGTGGTCAAGTGTGAAGTAGCCAAATAACTCAGCATTCCTCTGGGTGGAAGTTTCTGGCATTCAGATATAAATTTTTTTTAAATGACTTTTTAAAGCCTGTTTTTCCTGGGAAGTCTGTTTCTAGGAGCAGTTTGGAGGCAGACAGTCACTTTGTATTATGAAAATCACAGTTAAGAAAAGCCCAGTTATGCTTTTCTGTTCTCAGATGACTGCTGGGCCTCAATCTCCTGCCTGGAAAGGCAGTTTTCCTCCTTTTAGAAAAGGTTGCTGAAAGCCGTTCCCTGTTTTCCCATCTCAGTAGTTTGCTCTCTGTTCCTGACCTCCTTTCTGCCGCAGTTATTTCCCCTACCCATGACCTCTATGTGGTCAGCAGGGTTTTTTTTCTAAGCTGGGCAGGGCACTACATGGTGATGGTTTATGTAACATCAGCACGAAGGGCTGCTCTGCCTTGGCCAGTTGCTGTCTGTGGCCAGGCAGAGGCAGCTAATCCTTGCTCCTGTTGCAGGCACACCTACCAGTCTGACAGCTCCTTGGTGATCAGCCACGTCAAGCCAGAGGACGCAGGGACTTACACGTGCCTCATTTCTGACGGGAGGACAGAGCGCCGACAGATTCGATTACAGATCATAGGTGATTTATCTTCCACTCAAGACCAAAGAGGTAGCCCAGGGCTCCTCATTAACAGTTGTTGACAACAGGAGCAATAACTCCAGATGCAGGAGAAAACCTCCTCTGCTGCCACACTGTGCTAGCAGCATTGCCTTTACTCCATGGTGATGGTGTCCTAGAGAACTAGTCAAAGTAATTGGTCTTCTCCACTGTAGGGATGCCAAGAGGGCGTGTGGAGGCAGCAGGGCTTCTGGTGTTGCCCCTCAGCCCTAAAGCGCTTCCTCCCCTGCAGAGCCACCCTATAACTGGAGTTGTGGCTTACCTGTAACCTGCCCCGTTTCCAGCACAGCGAGCATGAGGGCCATCAGCTCCTTCCTGATCCCAGAAAAGAGGCTTCAGAAGAGGGGTTTTCTGCAGTTTCCTGCACTCTCCATCTCACACTATAATGTGTCCAGTCTGCCAGAGCTGTCTGTGCTGGTGCATTTATGTTTTGTCTTTTGCCCCAACAAGCCTTGCTGGGTAACAAACAGTTCCCTGTTCTGAAAAATGCGCCTTATTCAAGAAACACAAAGAAACAAAAAAAATGAAATATAGTCTCAAAAGATGGGCCAGCAAGGCATCCTGTAAGCCTTCAATCTCTGAAGTGCGCTTTGTCACAGCAGTGGCACGTGGGGCAGAAGGCATTGTGGCCTAAGGGATGCTGCAACATGTTCGCTGACAGAGGAGAGAAAGGAGTCTAAAATTGCTTGCCTGCAGGTCTGTGACTCTCATTAGTAGACAGCGCAGGCTTACTGCACTAGGCAGCCAGAAAACAGATGGCTGAAGGGCTCTTTGGCTCCAGTTCAGCACGCTCTCCCGAGCCTATAGAAACCCTATGCAAGAGGTCATAGCAAGCAGTGTTCTTTTATTCACATATGGCATTTTATTTTGAATAGAGTATCAGGGCACTGTTCTGGCAGAGGGTGAGAGAGGTCGGGTCCTTCACAAGGAAAATCAGCAGCATGGAGAACTGTCCAGAAGCAGGAAGGTTGTACAGGCAGCCGGTTCCTCTGTGCATCAGCCGTTCACGTACAGGTAAGTTCACATACAGCAACAGTTTGTCCACCGTGTCCAGCTGATGAACCATATGGCATCTCTTCATGTAGAAAAGCTAAAGATTGGAAAGGTCCTGGGTCAGCTGTTCTGGGGCACTGTTGGGAAGCAAGCAGTACTGAATGGCTGACAACAGGGATGGGAGAAGATCCCAGTCGCAAGCTGTCTTCTGTCCTCCCCTAGGGTCTCTTGAAAGCAGCATACTCTGAGCAAAGATGCACAGGGAGACTGACAGCAAAGGAGCTGGGTTTAAGCGAAAGTAGAAATACCAGGGGCAGCATCCTTAGCCGTTCAGGTTACTGTAGGCAGAAAGAGAAACCTGTTCTAGAAAAAAGCAAAGCAAATAGGAACTGTTTAACGGGCACAAAATAGATATATGTATATGAAAAATAACCCCAAACTAAAGCATCGGATAAATAGCCCTCACCTATTTATTTTACATATTTTGTGAACAAACTGGTTTGACTCAAAACTGTCTCCTTGCATAGTGGGTGCCGTATTTTGTAGCTTCTTGCGTGGGTTTTTTTGGTGCACAGAAATAAAAGGGTTCAAACTATTTTTGCCCTAAATGCAGCATGTTGGGGCTTCAGATTAAATGGGTCCATGATCTGATCCCTCCTTTCTTTTGAGTTTACAGCCTAAAACCCAGCCAGTTTGCTGACCTCCCCAGAAACCTCCCTAGCTGCTTCTGCCTAAAAGCAGAAAGAAGCGATTCATTGAATTAAGAGCATTGAATTAAGGCTCTTTGGTTTTGCTTTTTGAGATCAAGAATTCAGGTCAGAGAATGGGGGTGGGGGAGATGATGTTTTATTTGATTCTGGGAACATCATGGTTTAGCTCCCTTCTAAATGGCGTTTAGCTGTAGTTAGAAGAGAGCAAAGAGCATGAGGACATGGGTACTGTGAGAGCCTGACCTCAGCCTTCCAGCTTCATGGAGTGGCTGGCCAGCTCCTTGCCCTCAAATGCAGTCAGGTGATTGCAATGGGCCCCCAAAAAACTATCTGCTCATTTTTGTGTACCACCCTGGGGGAAGACTGCTTGGTGCCCTGTTTGGGACTTCATACTTTTTGCCGTGTGCTTGTGGTGTTAACACTTTCTGGGCTGTTATCCAGAGGGATGTTAAAAGCAGCAGGCCTGCTGTCTCTAAAGGGTTAAGCTGGCTGGCAAGAGTGCAGCACCAAGTTGTGCTGACCTGGAGCAGGATTTGATGGAGACTGCTCTTTTCTGAAAGTTGTGAGTGAATGTTTGTAGTGACAAGTACCAGATCTCTGGTGAAAGTGCAGATACCATCCTTTCCCTTTGGAAGCCAAATATAAAGCTTGTGATTAAAAAATCCTGGTGCTGAAGGAAAAATACTGGATGAGGAAGTTTCTACATCTTTTGCTGTGCTTGTGGACTTTGCAGATTGAGAATGGATAAGAGCGAGCCCTCGGTAGTGGAGGCCAATGTTGGGGAGAGAGTCAGACTGCCCTGCACAGTGGAAGCATCACCGGCTCTCACCATTGAGTGGCAGAAAGATGGGCAGCCCCTCTCTTCTCCCAGGTGAGCTCCCAGGCAGCCCCAACATACCCACAGGCACGTTCATGTGGAGGAGAGCCCCTGCCTTGCCTTGCCTTCCCTGTCTCCTGCCTGAGAGAATGGAGCTGCTGGCTGTGCAGCTAGGGCTGGTCATAACTTGTGCTGGGCAGCTTCCTCTGGGAGGGCCAGGCCGTACTGCTTGACTGCCTGGGTGTCACTCACAGATCCAAGTCTGAACATTGAACCCTCGAGTGAACAGCTCAGGGTCTACAAGTGAGTCAAAGCTGAAATTTGTTCTTCTACAAGATTAGCAGAAAGAGGACACCTGGCAAGCAGATTTACTAAAAAACAGCAGGACTGTGAGCCAAGGCAGAGGTTCACAGCAAAGAGAGAGGTCAGGGTGCCTGCAGTGAACTTCCACAGCTACTGGTGCTGTTCACATGCAGCTCGCCTCATCCTCTGCTTCCAGAAACCTGCTCTAACAGTGAGCTTTTTCACAGTCTGCAGCACTGTTGCTGGGATTTGAGGACCAGGGGTTGCATTACAGATTAAACTGAACTGCTGCTAAGCCTTTGCTCAGTGTTATTATGAAGCTGTGCACAAGGCTCAGCTTCAGTTCTGGTGGCTGGAGTCCCATCCTGACCCAAGCAGAGGCTGAGGCGCTTTCTGGTTCTGTTCCCCAGACACAGGCAGCAGCCAGACGGGGCCCTGGTGATCAGCAGGGTCAGCTCTGAAGATGCCGGCTTCTTTACCTGCATTGCCTCCAACGGACGTGACCAGGACCAGCGCCAGGTCCTGTTACAACCTCTAGGTACTGGATGGGTGGAGGTGTCTGACATTCCTGTGCGCACACACACGTGTGTGCACAAGCAGGAAACAGGGAGGGCTGGGTAGTGTGAGTGTCTTTTCTGGCTATGCCTCTTAGCTTCATATCTGATACTTAACAGGCAGCTTGAAGGCAAGGGAAGAGCAATTGTGTTACCCAGGGATAATATGAGTATGTCTAGGTCATGGTGCTCCGGGCAGCTGAGAGGAGGGACAATAAAAGTGACTGACAGGGCCTTGTTTCTAGGACACTGTTGTGGAATGAGTATAGGAGCAAGAGGAACTAAGGAGATAGTTCTGTGCATGTGATGTGCTTGCAACCAGCTGGAGGAAGAAGCTCTTTGAGGCCTCTGCTTTTTTTGCTTGGGCAAAAGCCCTTAGGATCCACGTTCCCCATAGCAGCAGCATGGCTCCAAATATGCTGTTCCAAGGCCTAGGGGCTCGTAGTTAATCATAGCATAAGGCAGACTTTTTCCATGAGGGAATGCTCCTACCACCTGGAGCAGCATGGCATTGTCTTCCTGATAAAAATGATTTCCCTTCTGATCTAGGAGAGCTGAGGATCACCGGTCTTCTGCCAAGCATCACGGTACCTGAGGGAGGGACTGCTCAGCTTCCCTGTAGAGTGACTGGCAACAATGTGAATATAAGGTGGTCAAGGTGAGCAAAAATGAATGAGACAGAACTTCCCTTTCTTCTCTTCCCAAACCTCAGCACTTACCCTCCAAATAATAATGCAGGATGCCTGTCAGGTAAGGGAGAGACCCACAGTTATCAGCCACAATTAACATCACCTACCCTTTCCTCAACAACCTGGGTCTTACCCAGAAATTCTGGGCAAGATCCCTGTGCGGTACAGGGGTCACCAAGTTTGTGTTGCAGCCAAATGAGGAGGAAAGCAGCTGTTAGGCTAAGATTTCATGGAGTTCAAAAGGGCTCCATGCTGGAAAACTAGTGACATTACAATAATAAAACCTAAAATGAATCATCAGGGGATGGTCCTTTAGCTTGTCCTTATAAAACTCTCTCTGCCTAACCCTAGCAAATGTTTTAGCCCCTACAATAACAGTGACTCTTCCTCCCAGCTTCTTCCTGTGAGAGTACTCTCCCACTGCTGTTGAGTGGGAGCAGAGGAGATTTTGAAGTGTTTTAGTAAAGCTGTCCCCTCTTCTCTTGATGCTTTACAGGGGAACTCTGAATTTAGGCAAGTGTTTGATGGGGGGTTTTCCCCTATTTGAAAATAATCAGTTCTGTTTTGGAGCCTTCTTGGAAAGGATCCAGAGAGATGGATTGGTAATTGTTTAAATCTTTTTGGTCCAAGGGGTAGGACTGAAGCAGGCTGTCTCACAATGAGAGCTTTTTTTCCATACCAGTGGTATTTGAGTTAACAAAGTGATGCAAGTTTCAGAGTCTGAATGAAACCCTTTTCAGTGAAACAAATTTCAGTTCTTTGGTAATTTGTAATTCAGGCAGTTTTCCTGTGGGGACAGAGTATTCCAGGAGGAACAGAACAGACACAATCTTGCTGGTATTTTAAACTTTTTTCTTTTTTTTCAAATGAACTTCTAATGGAGAGGAAGGAGGGCACATTGCTCACTCCCCCATATGTTCCTCAAGCAGTATGTGCTGCTATTGATGCCAGCCAAACAAGCACTGCCAGATCACAACCTGGAGAGAGGAAAGGACACCCTGGATTTTCTCTTAGTTCCTCAAACCTCAGAAATGTGTAAAAGCAGAAAGGGCAATATCTTTATACAGAGCACACAGTAAGCTGTACTACCTCCCATGAAGACAGTGGGCTAATGGAAGCCCTTGCTTAAGCTCATGTTACAACCCAATTGTAGAGCCAGGTTACGGCTAAAGACAATTTCTTCTTCCTTCCTGCTGAATTTGTAAATACTTACCCTTTTCACAGAGTATCAGTTCCCAAAGAGTGCAGAGAGCTCCTTTAACCCCCAGGGCTGGGAGTAGTGATACAAAATGTTTTCCGCCACAGGAACGGAGTACCCATGAGGGCAGATGGCCACCACATCCACCTGGCCCACGATGGAAGCCTAATGATAAGCAATGTTCAAGAGGCTGACGAAGGATCCTACACGTGCAATGCCTACAGCAGCAGCAACTCCGTCAGTGCCAGCACAGAGGTGAAAGTGCTGAGGAGCCGGGCTACCAGTGAGTACAAACTATCTTCCCTGCTTCTCCCAGCACAGCACCTGCCTCACAGCCACCTTTATAAGTCTGCTCCTTGCATGTGCCCATCCACAACCGACCTCAGGCTTTGGGGAGCAGCAGGAACCTCTGGGTTGTGCCCCCTGAGGAGCTGTCCTTTCCCTGGGGCAGAAAAGCAGGATCGTGAAAACACCACCACTGTTCCCTGCTCCCCCCCCCCCCCCCCCCCCCCCCCCCCCCCCCCCCGGGGGTCCCAGTACCCTCCAGGGAGCCTTGCCAACTGGGAGCCTAATTAACTTCCTGAGGCCAAAATGTTGTAGTAGGTTGACCCAATAGTTGGCTGCAAGGTTTGTATTTGGACTTGGGACACCATACACGAGGTGTAGAGTGGTCTTTGCTCAGGAGGTCAGTCCCAGACACTGCATTTTCCTCCTCTATCTCACCCCAGGGGCCAGTTTCTCCTCACCCTTGATGTCAGACTAGACTTAAACAATCCCCTTAGAATGAGCAGGGTGGAGAAAGCAGGAATTTGCTGTGTCTGTTGGGAGGGGAAACGACACCTGAGGCTAAACCCTGGCAGTGCAGTTACAGCTGCTTCACCTTTTGCTTGGCTGCAGCTACTGCAAATCATGTTGTGGACCTGAGCAGAGAGTGCGTGGACCAGCCCCACCTTGCCAACTGCGACCTGATTGTGCAGGCCCAGCTCTGCGGTAACGAATATTACTCCAGCTTCTGCTGTGCTAGCTGCGCTCGCTCCCGACCCCAGGCCAGCCCTCCTCGGCACCGCGGGTGACACACGCTGACCTCCCTGGCCACGGAAAGCACAGGTGACTGGTTACGAGACTGGAAGTCTGAACTCTGTCCTTCTGCTGCATTAGACTGTTCTGGGAGCTCTGCCCTTCTGGGAAGTTCAAGAGGGTGGATTGAGCAGACCGTACTGGTGGGTGTAACTGTTCAAAGGTGGGAGACACACCACCCTCAAGTTTATTGCAAACTCTGTTTTCCTTCCACCCTATATGCCTTGCTGTAGCTAATCCATCCCTTCACTTAAGGGTAGCTGCTGTCACTCAAAGAACAAGATGATATTTGAACTGTGAGGATGCTGTGACTTCAGAAAAGGCAGATAATCAGCATAAAAGAGGCAGAGACCAAGTCTTCACAGAAGCAAGACAAGCGCTCTTAGGAAAAAAAAAAAATTAAGGTCTCTGTAGTGTTTGAAGACAGGCCTGAACCGTTTTAACCAAAGCACTAATGAGTCATGAATATTTGTAATCCTGGGGAGCACTTTCCATCTAAATGCAAAGGACTCTGGCCATGAGAAACAGCTTGATGCATATAAGATTAGTGTTAGGTCCTGTGAGACCACGCGTTCTGGGGAGGCAGCTGCCATGTCCTGTTACTGCAGCCGTTTTTTTATGGTGCTCCTTAGACAAATTTCTAGGTGGGTCAGTTTGGTTACTACTTGACTGCAGTCACCTTTTGGAGTGAAATACAGAAGCATAGCTTCATAGAAAGCTTCAGACAACACAGAAGAATACTTTCAGCCCTTTGTGAATGTTAGGGGTAAGTTAGATGAATATATCAACACTGTTACTTGATGCCACAGTTTACATATCCCTTGCTCCAGAAAAGCTCAGCAGATTGGATTTATTGCAAAGCTGGGCTGAGTTTCAGCTTGGGGCAGCAAACAGTAGGCACAGAGCAATACATACATGTAGGGACCTTTGACATGCTAGAATATACCTCCCACTGATCTACTGTAGTCTCAGTTATCTCCCAGAAAGCCTGGCTCTCCAGGTGGCTTGGGCTCTTTTGGGCTGCTATGGGCTAACAAGTGAGGCCTTCCAGATGCAGGGCAGCTAGAGCTGAAAAGAAACATCCTTTGTTTCAAGGCTAACAGTGAGTGGTAGTAAGGATGTATGTGAGGGTCTGAAAGAGAAAAGCTTGGGTGTTGAGGGGTGTAGGTGAGATTATATCATGGTTTGTTAAACCAGGAAAGGCCTTTGGGTGCCCTCAGGAATTATTTATGAGCAAAAGCATTTTTTTTTACAGCCTCCACAGTTTTACCCTCACATAAGCCCCAAGAGTTCCCCCTCTTCCTCATTTCAAACTCCCTGCTGAGACTTAGATGGGTTAAGCACAGTTAGGAGCGAGTTGTGCTTGTATCAGACCCTTCTGTCCCAGAATAAGCAGTCAGCCTGATAATATCCTTTTCTCCTGGCTCTTGTTTTAGACTATTTAAATATTCTGTGTAGTCAGCTTTCATTGAAGCTGTCTGGTTAGGCAAGATGTGGCCAGGGAGCACTTTCTCAAGACTCATGAGGGTTGTAACAACCACCCGTATTCTGATGGGCAGGACTTTTAATACTGAGGGTGCAGTCACTGCTTTAAATACACATCATTGCCATAATCCTTAATTCAGGAGTCCTACAATAGATTGTAGGAAGGTCATATCACCTTTACCGTTATCTCCAGGGCAGGGGAAGGGTGTAGCTACACTGGCCGCTTTTCAGCTGTGACAGTATGGAATTAACAGCATCAGCTATACCTATTTTCTTTCCTATTACAAATGTCTACAAAGATTTGCTTACTTTTTTGAAAGCTGAAAAGCAAAAAAAAAGCATTAGTACCAGTTCAAATACACGGGGAGTGTAGGTCATTACTATTCCTATCATACTGAAAACAGGTAATACGCAGTCAAGAAAAAAAGTACCAGTTTTCTGTGGGGCTTGCTCTACTTACCTGGCCACGGAAACTGCTGGCAAGCTCACGGGCTTGTGCCAAACAAAGGGAGCATTTCTTCTTCTTCAAGTTACAAAGTCTGACTTTTCCTTGTGCCTAAACCAACCTGGTGCATATAAGAATGCAATGAGAACTAGTCCAACCAACAGGGTAGAAATGAGCTCACAGGAAGAACAGGAAAGGAACAAAAATACAGCCTTCTCATCCAGCTCTTAGGATCTCGACACCTTTTACTAGTAGAGGAAAGAAAAATGAAGTGCACTTTCCTTTTTTCCATGCGGATGTCTTAAGAGATGTCTCTGTGTAAATATGCAGTGTTAGAAAATACAGTGATGCAGAACCCAGAATCTAATATTTTCAGTAAAGCACTATATTTTACAGCTTTAAATAGTTACAGGTCACAAGGGTATTTGCAAGTTCAGTCTTGAAGTTCAAGGTAACACAGCATGGTGTACAATACGAAGCGTTAAGATACCGTTATTAAGCTTCGATGTTGGCAAGCAGGGCTCATCTACAGTCACTTAATAACAGGGACAATGCCCAGAGGGGCAAATGCTGGAAACTGAACGGGTGTGGGAAATAAAGCTTTCACAGACAGGACTTCTACCACCAACATTTATTTCTGTTAAAGCAGATTATAAATCATCAGTACAAATATATATAACTTACATTTGCTTGTAAGGCCAAAGTTTAAAAGTAAAGTTAAAATGAGATGGTTTTCACAAGTCACCAGAGGCAGAACCTGGACCAGCTGCAGCCTTAACCACAAGGTTTCACAAATCAGTGGGGGGAAAAATAAAAACCCAACAAACCGAAGTTAAAAATCTCTAAGATCTAGTGACAGACCAACATAAAATGGTTTCCCAGGTAGTCCCAGGATGTAGATATGATTACAGTAAGTTGTCACAGTAGTGTTAGAACCAAGAGATTAAGACAAAGAAACTGCAGCAATACATGAAAGGAGAAAAAAAAAAAAAAAAACAACCAACATACTATATATAATATGTAGCTTGATTCCCATAAAAACCAGTAAATTTTCCCCATGGTTTAACCAAACCATGACAATACTGTTCTTTAATTTTCTTTATTTAAAACTACAATATAATGACTTATTGGTTGTGATTGTTGTTGCAATATGCTACTTACAATGAACAGATACAAGAACAAGCTAAAGCCCCTTTTTCCACCCCCCAATATTACTTACAATAAGAATCAGAGATAAATCAATCTTATGTACAATTTCTTACATCCAACCCCCTTTTTTTAACCTTTGGCAAGATTACTTACAACTCATACAGCTTTTAATATCCAACTATTTAAAATATTCTAAATGCATAAAAATAAAGATTTTGGCTTTACTTTATTCTTTACATATAATATTCACTTTGTTACTCAAAATGGAAGCTCAACTTTTTCCACAAGCCTAGCTTTTGCCAGGGTGACGATCTCCCACCCATCCCATCCCACCCCACCCCCTTTTTCCCTGAGGGGGAACGTCCAGGACTCGGAAGGGCATCAGAAGGACACAAGTAGAACATCTGCCTTCCTTTCTGTGAGATACTTACTGTTTCTGCAGAACAGGCTTTGGGACTGGGTGCCTTTCTTTGCTCTGTTTGACTTCCAGCTTTCCAAGTGAGGAGGGACTGCAGACTGGGGTGGCTCCAGGATTCCTTCTAAGAACTGCACATCAAATTTCTCTGTATGTTTCTCTCCTCCCCATAATTGCTCCCTCTTTCTAACCCATTTTTTTTTTGTTTGTTTGAAGGGACCTTCGGGATTATCAAAGCAAACCGATCAGAAATAGTCCCCTCTGCTCCCTTAGTGTACAACTTATCACCCCCCTCCCCCCCCACCCCCCCCATATAGGACTGCTTAAAGTTCAATCTCAAATGTCTTCTGTAAATCACTCGAGAAAGGGTTAGTTGGAGAGGGATTAGTGCGCTGCTTTGCCTTGCTCTCCAGCGCTGCCCACTGTGCTTCAAAGGGGTCTACCTGCGGAGCAGCAGCCGGAGGCGGCTGCGAATGTTTGTCCTCGGCGGCCCATTTGCCACCGTCAACCCCGTTGAAAGCTGCGGAGCCGTTGTGCTGCGCGGGTGGGCTGAAGAAAGGGCTGGATGTAGCGCTGCTGTTTTCATACTGAGGGAATGTCTGCTGTTTGACAAGACTGGGTGACTGATGCGGATGGGCTGCAGGAGCGTGGCTTGCGGTACCAAAGACGTTGGCTACCATCTGGGAAGGTGTGATTCCAACCACAGGTACGCTCGGGGCTGCATAGGTCATCCCGTTGGCTACGGCATAGGGCTGAGCCGGAATAAACGCTGGTTGCATGGGTGGTACCACGCCCACCGGCACAGGCTGAGGTGCGATGAAGGTGCTGACTGGGAAGGCTGGTGCTGACTGGGAAGTTGCTGGGGGAGGCTGTAGTAGTGGCTGTGGGGCTGGGGCTGGCTGCTGTTGAGCTCTGACAGTCTTAGAGACCTCTTCCAACCAGCGGTCTGCCTCTGAGGGAGTACGTCTGTGATTTCCTTGGAAGAGACTTGGTGAGGCCGCACCTGAGGAGGTGCCGCTCCATTCGGTGCCTGGGAAGGAAAGCATGGGAACATCACTGATATTTCTGCTCCTCACCCTTTTATCAGTTAGAAAAGTTGGAGGACGTACACAAGAAGGGACAGGCCTCCTCCCTCCATGGCTGAATAACTGCTACCAGCAGTGGAAGCATCTTTGTGCATCCACTACACTGCTCTGTTAGGGGAAGATACTGCTGAAGAAGGGGCAGAGAAGAGCTGCTTCACTAAAACGCAGATTCATTTATCTCTTATTCATAGCAGATGTGAGATTTTAGGTGATGGGGGAGAGCTGCTGCCTCTGCTCATATCAGTGGCAATGATTTAGTCCACAGCCACTAATTCTGCTAACTAGGAAGGATCAGTTTCTGAATGCACAGCTCTGGACTGTTGCACTATTAGAACACAATGCTGTAAGAAACTGTTTTAAAGTCTTACTTGCTCTGTCTCCTACATTAAGGCTTTCCCCTCTAAAAGACAGTAATGTAGTGGTACTGGCACTTCAAGACAACATTCATTCTTCTCTCCCATACACACCAAAGTGTGAGTACTCAGTATGCTATATGTGAACACTTAAGCCAATACATCTAATCAAATTACTATATGATTTGTAATCTGTACTTACTATGACTCCTTTATGTTCTTCCTTCATCTCCACTCACTCTTCCTTTACTCTTTTCACAGGTAACTCAGGCTGTTAATATCTCAAACTCTTTTACAATGTTCAAGTCTAGCATGTTAGACTTTTCTTCTATAAAACAAGCTCTGATTCTAACTCATTTATCTTCAGTGATTAAAAAAAATAATAATTTAAAAGAATAATCAATTCCATTCCTCACACAGTTTCAAAACTATCTCCCCCCCAGCTGAATTCTGGTTTTCCTTCTCCCTACATTTTCAAATTCTCTTTCCTTCCCGTAAGGCCTTGCTAGATTTCCAATGCCATGAGAAAAGCTAGAGCTGGCTCTGAGTGTTTTGGAGAAGTGGAAAACTGTCACTGCTAGGATATTCTTCAGTCAGCCTGATCTAGTTACATGCCATTTAAAGATCAGTTTACTGTTGTTTTTACAGTGGGAACTGTTAGAGGCAGAGCTTAGGGAGTTTCTCTCTCAGGGGGCAAGACTCACTGAAAATGGGTCTGGTACTCTTACAGGGCCAAGCAGAACCTACTGTTTCACTAGCCAGGTTTCTCTTTTTGAGTTGGGCTTACACCAGGAAGTGACATTAGTTTGACTATAGCTAAGCACATGTGTCCACATGGGTGACAGCCATCTGCAGTACCCCCTTACATTGTGTATCACTACAGGCAAGGACTGGAGGGACAGACTAATTAATCAGAAAAAATGAACCTCTAACACCTTTAAGCACCCAACTTAATCTCTCCTTCTGTATGTTAGCAGAAAGAACACACAAAAATGATTTTGGCTACACAGATCCTTTTCTCTTCATCCCCAAACACACACTATTTCATTACTTCCTTTTTAAGCACTAGAATTTCTAAGATGCTGCCAAAATAAGACTCAGTCCAGCTTATAGACCCAGAACCAGCAAGTTCATGGTTTCCCTCCATCCACTCGTGCAAAAGGCTACTACTTCCGGCTTTTGTTGCGGTTCCTTCCACTTGCCCTTAAGTGCCACTGACAATTGTCTCAAGGGCTCAATTATGTTTTTGATCCAAGTTCTCACAGCAGTGCACCGGATCTACTTCCAATCTTACCAGAGACCATGGCTGCAGCTCCAGTATTAGCAGCAGGAGCATGAGCCCAAGGATTGGTTTCACGAACTGGCATAGCTGTGGACACTACAGCAGCTTGGGATGGTTTAGCAGCAAGCACACAGAAGGCAGAGCCAGTGCCATTAACTAAAATGGGAGCAGACAACATCAGTGCAATTAATTCATGCAAGGCATGCACATGACTGGCATATTAGTGAGCTATGTCATATCTATCAACATACAACAATTTTAGACACTTCCACATGACAGCAGTTTGTGTAAATTAGCCAAATTGGACTGGCAGTTGATAAAGCTCCTAAACTCCAGTTCACCAAGCCAATGCTTGTTAACAGAATTGTGGGATGGTGGATTTGTATGCACTTGATGAGACCTTGAGTGCTGATGACCCACTCAAGTTAAATTTGTTGTTTTTATAGAGAAGAGATATGGCTCACCAGCAGTTACTGTACAATTAATTTTAGATTCAAAAGAACAGATTTTAGATGCAAAGTAACAATAACTACATTTAACAAGAAGAGGTTCTTTTTTTTCAATCAACTTGTATAAAGCATATCAGTGAAATGAAGAATAGAGGCTGCTATGAGTTCTATAGTTGGCATCTCTCCATAACATATCTAAGGAGTTTCTGTGAAAAAACAGTAATCGTGTGGTGGCACAAAAATCTCTTCCCTTGTGGGCTTTGGTTCCTGGGACACATAGTTGGTGAGGTTTTTGCAGTTCAGGAGGCAGAATGTTAAAATAGGTATTATCTCAAAGCCAGTCCTTTTTACAAGTAACTATCGTGTGGTAGGTGCATGAACTTTTTGTTAAAACAAAACCACAGAAGAACTAAACAGACAAGATGAATAAAGCAGGATCCATTTCCCTGAAATACGGATAACAGGACTTACACAAGAAATTAAGACCACGTGTTACCAGAAAGCAACATTTTGTGCATTCAAGCCTCATCCATCAGGACCACAGCATGCAAAAAAAAATAAATCACAAACCTTGAAGAGCAGGAGACTGTGGTGCAACTACCGTCACTGGTTTTGTCATGGGGGCCGAAGAGAAAGGATCTTCTGATGGTGTGCTGAAAGCACTGGTGATCTGAGAGCACAGGGCACTAATGCTGTCTGTTTCCCCCTCCACCTCAGGGACTAAAATGTAAACAAAACTCATTAAATCGGAAGTTTGAAGGATACAGGAACAATTTAAAGATACTCCTCCAGTGTGAAGTTGAAATATCATAAGTTCCCTTATGTCCTACAAGTTCCTGCTAGTGGTGTGCATGACAGATTTTGGTTTTTTTTTTTTAAATATTAGTGTTGGAAGACCTGACCTGAAATATAACAGCACATCAGTGTGTTCTGTGACTAAGTCAAGAGGGTAAGGAGATCAGCGTTCCAGATTTAAAGTCAGTTAATGTTGTTTCTCTATGTTAATGCAAGAGGATGTTCATTTCAGGAAATAAAAGGGGTTTTCTATAGCTTTAGTAGAGATCTAAATCTTTCAGTATTAAAGTGCTAAACATATCGAGGATTTGGCAGTAAGATTTGGCATTCTGTGAAATGAAAATACTTATGATAGATTTAAGTGTTCCAACAACAGCGTTCCACAATAACTAGATGAAGTTTAAAAGTGCTGGCAGCAATGGACAGGGGCAAGTTAAATCTAGAGTTAGAACGTTGATTGCTCCAGTTCAGCAGCAGCTGAAATCCCTCGCTCCCGTGGCAGAACTATGAAAAGCAAAAGCTGAATGTTCAAATAAAATGGACACTCAGTTTTAAACCAAGTATCAGCATAATGTGGATAAAGTAACATCTGGAGTAAAGCTGCCAGCTTACCAGATGTTCTCATTATTAGTAATTGCACTGCTTTTCAAAAGTACTGATCATCAGTCCTTCATTGCACAGAACCGACATAATTAAGCAGAACAACAGGCATGATGAAGCACAAATAGTATAAAAAGCATAAGGTGTCTGGACATAACATGCACCATAGCTAAAATTCAGGGGGAGGCATGCCCAAACATGGGTTCTTGGAGGGATATTCCAGTACAGCGCATATGCTGTAACCGTAAGCAGCAGTGGCACCCCTGGGAACATGCATCAGAAATCTTCTGAATCATTAAGAACTCAGATTGTAGTGTGCTCAGTGAGTCTCACTAGTGAGCAGTGCACCATTAGTGTAAAACTGATAAACTCAGTGCTGGTCTTTAAGCACAGGTCACCAAATAAGTATTACAAGAGAAGTCAGGCTACGTATTTTTGGAGTTTTGCCTTGGCCACAGTAATTTTTACTTAAAAGCTTTGAACCCTAAAACTTGCTCCACTGCCAACTGAGAGTAGAGCTGGCCTGCAGAATAACCTAGCTTAGGGGATTCTAGGACATTATGCAAGGTACTGAGCACCCCAGGTGTTTACGTTGGGATGACTCCATAAAACCCCACTAGCATCATGTGAAAGCTGCACCACGCATCACTGACACAGCCAGCGGTACCACCTAAGGAGTAAAGTTTCTTTTAATGCAAGGTGAAAAGCCATTGCTCTTAAAAAGAAGAATTCAGACAGGCAGAAGGACAGACTGCAGAAAAGCACCATGTGATCCCATGACAAGTGGTTAAGGTCTTGAGGGGATTTCTCTCGAGATGCCCTGGCATCTTTAAGTGGAGGAACTGGTTCAATGACTCAGAGGGAAGAGCCAGCACCTACTAATACACCAACACCCATTCCTGGAGCACTTCAAGCTGTGCTCCAATACTTTGGAGATTGGTTAGAACTGTTTGTCTTCTGCATGCAAATAGCACATTTGAAATTCTTGCCTATTCCCAAAGCAGAAGTTTTCTGATGTGGTGATGTTTGTTCATGAGAAATGAGCCACATGAGGCAGGAAGAAGGATTGACTGGAAAACAGGGAGTTGTTTGAAGCCATGGAGAAGGAAAGGAGAGAGAGTTTAAAGTAATGTTTCACTGGAACCATTTGGTTTTACCTGAGTTTTTCATGGGGAAATCGGTCTTCCTTTGCACTGTTGAAGGCAGCTCGTTTATTCGCAAAGACAACTGGCGTTTAAAAGGAGACATCTTTTGGCTAAGAGCAGGGAAGCCCCTGAAAGACCCTTGCCTGGCAAGCTGTTCTATAGGGGCATGCCTCCGTGGAATAGCGTGGGGATTGCTCATTTCTTTATCCAGAGAGGCAGCAACTTCCGCAGTAGGAGAGGTTGGCGACCCAGAAGAGGGGGCAGTATTGTTTGGTGCAGCACCTGGTGCTGCTGTTTTCACTTCTGTTTCAGCTGCTGGAGGAAATAGGGTGAGGTTAGAAGAATAAAGCAAAGCACTGTTCAACAGCCTGCCCCTACTCACATTTGTTTTGAAAAGAGAAGTTGCAGGAATTCACATAACTAATACTCTTCCAAATGAGTTTCCAATACCACAGCAGAAAAATAATTTCTGTATACATTCACTGTCTTCACCACGTCACTTAAGATACATCCTCTCTCCAAAGCAAAGCTTACGAAGACTGGCTGCTTCATAGACACAATGACCTTCCATATGGATTCTTCCTAGCTATTCCCAAAACCTCGGCTCTAGAAATACTTGCTATTCATATACCATTCAGACTGAAAAGTGTGTTGTGTGTTTTGAGACCTGTACTCTACCTCACACAGAACTACGCCAAAATATTATTACAAACTGTATTAAGTGACTCAGGGTGGTATGGCTCAGCAGCAGCAGGAAACAGAACCCAGCTCAAGGACCTTCTTTTAAAAGCCACCCTCCTAGCCCTGCAGAATGAGCAGCAGTAGCCAAACAGACTGCACAAGCTCCAGCAGGCCAAAGGCAGCAGCAGCAGCAGCATGTAGCAGGGGAGGGAGGCTGCCTTCAGCACCCAGGCTCAGCTCCCCAGCCTCTCCAGCAAATATGCTCCAGATAGATGGAAGGGGCAGATCCAGCCTCCCAGCTGACAGGCCTTGCTAACACCAGCCACATTTACAGTGTGTTCCTGTGTCACTTCTTTAACTGAATAGAGCTGTACTGTTACCACTGAATCACACTGGAAGCTCCTTCAACTTAAAGTCAGCTGCTGCGTTTTGCAGAGCACCACAATGCTTCTCTCAACCAGGCCTAACGGTAGAAATGTAAGATTAAGCCTAGTTGAAGTCATGACTTTAGAATAGCAATGGGGTTTTTCCTTCCCTAGGAAAACTCTCTCACTCATAAGTGATTTGGTTTGGGGGGAACAAACACAGCACATCAACACAGCAGAAAGGGAAATCTCACTATCCTGGTGTGAAATCTTATTTTACCTATATCACTTTCCAAACATTTTAGGAAAAACACCTTTTTTTTTGTTGACACCACCAAAATAACTTGGAAGTCTGGTGAAGAGAGGAATCACACTAGAGATTTCTGAGTAGCTGGAATGGTAGGAGGAACTAATTATGTTGTCTTGCAAGCTTCAGTACCCATGAGTTGCAGCTGCTCGTTCAAGTGAAACTTTTCTAATCAGTCTTTCTTGGAAAGGATTTCACACACCTTCATTGAGTCAAGACTTTGACTCATGCCCTCCAGTAACAAAGGCCTTGTGTTTAAGCTTCATTTAGCACATTCTAAAACTAACGTATGGGAACAAGCAGATGGATGATGAAAACGAAGATTAAAGTTTTGCAATCGAGTGGCAGCATAAAACTTGCTGTGGAACCCTCTGAAACAAAAGTTCAACTCTGCTGTATAGAGGGTTATGAACAATATGTATAATACTGATTTTTATTTCTTGTAGAATTCCACTACTTGCAAGAAAACTTGAGTAAGAAGTTCTACTCTCACTTGAATTTCAGAACATGTTAAATGGCATTTTAAATAGCCAAGAAATACAAACTAACTCCTCTCAAATTGGTTCCTTACTGGTGTTGCATGTAGTTAACAGTGCAACAATTACATGTTTTATGGGGAGGGGGTTGTTGGTTTGTGTTTCTCAGAAAGCACACTGCAATTAATCTGTTCTTCCCTCACGCAATATAATTCTATATATATGCTTTGTAGCCCGCCTCAAAAAAGTAAAATAAAAATACATTATTTTTTAAGAAAACCGCATATCATTTCTGTTCATTTACCATAAGCAATTAGACTAAAAAAAGGAGGACATCGTGTCCGGCTAACTTGTTATATTTTTGTAAGATTCTTCTAAAGGCTTTTTAGGATGGTACCTACGGTGCTCTCTGCCATAAAGCAGGCTGACAAAACAAAGCAGGCGCAGCTTTCACGTATGAAGCCACTTGTGCTTTTTCTAGAGGTGATGTGGGAAAATGCGCTAGGAGTGAATCTGGGAGCATTTTTCATCTTGTGAAGTGAGAAGTGCCTGGGAATATGATACGTACATAATAAGGTTCAAAAGAGGGAATGCTGCGAGGGCGTTAAGCCTCAATCCTTGCACAAGCTCCAATTCACCTCGCTATGGATGGTTGTTTAAGTTGCAACCCATACCTTTAGCATCCGGCATCTGTCTCATAATTTCCTCTCTCTCTGCTTGTTCAGTAGCTGTAGTGACCCTGAATGATCCCTCTCTAGTGAATGTGGTTCTGCTGGCGTCAAAGGTGGCAGTCACTCCACACTCCTTCTCTCGCTTCTGCTTTCGCTCCAGGCATGCTGCAAATGCGCAGCCCACGGCGTGACTCAACCTTTCCCCCTGTACAAGACAACATTGCATCATACGGTAACTGGAACAGAAACATAGACGTGCTTCAAGCATTGGGAAGTGATAACCTGCCTTTAGGAGAGGTATCTAATTAAGGCATTGAAGAGAACTGCTGTAATTGGCCACAGTTTGTACGGCTCTAAAATTAAACCTGGTATATAGACTCCCAACTACTAATGCACAAGCAGCATTCAAGAAGGCCACCCAGAAATGAAAGAGGTTGTCGGGTAATCAGTTTAGTTCAACTGCTACTAAGATGCTAGTGCGATAACGTGCCTGCACTGATCCCTTGCCTCTGGATACATTTGTGCACAAAGAAACTCTTGTGAAGCCATCTTAAGCAGGTGTAAGTCCTGAAGGGCAGGTAAGTGCTATTTTCAGATGGAGAAAGTTTACAGAGGGCTCAGGGAGATGCTACCGTTGTGTGCAAGCGTGAAAATTAAGAGTACAATGGTGACTACTTACACCTCTTAATGGCCCTGACCAAATGCACAAGTTAGTATTAAGAGTGCCTTCTGAAAAGCACTTCCACTATTAACCAGTGAGGTCAAAAGGATCCACTGTCCAATAACTGCAAAAAGGAAAAGAAATCCAAGTCGGAGGAAGTCCAGCAATCCAGCTGATACAGTGGCTGCAGTGGAGTCAAGAGGCTACTGCCAGTAGCTCAACTCATCTGTTACAATCAGTAGGTGAATTGACCTGTTATTCACAGAGGAAAAAAGAAATGCTCCAGCCCTAACCTAAGTTTAACTGGGATTTTTCTAACTTCATTGATTCTTTTTGAAGACAAATGATACATTGTCAAAGACAATCGCTCTGAACGTGCAGCTATGTGGAGTTCACACAATGAATTTGCATGAAGTTTCAAGCACTTTTGCACAATATAGGCAGGGTTCAACAAAAATCAGAAAGAGAAAAAAGGCCACATCAGGGAGCTAACTAACTTTATTCTACACAGCAAGAGACTGGTAGAGGTAAATTACTTTTAAACCTCCTACTGGAAAAACCTGTGTTACTTAGAAGCAAACAGGATGCTAATTGAATTCCATTTAGCTCCATCCCTTAACATTTGGATGCCTTTCCATTCAAGATAACATTCACATACAAGAGGCTGCATTCATAACCAGTCTGTATTTACTCACTATGATTTTATCCTGGAAAAACTGTCATTGCTGTTTCAGTTTTTGGCTGTATATATTTTCAGATGAGAATATCTTCTGTCTATTTTTAGAAGAGTGGTTCCCTTCTGCTAGAGATATGTGAGGCTAACTGCATTGCTTTTATACACATGAGGGGCACCATTTCTCTCCTAGAGATGACACCACAGAGGGACAGCAAATAATTCAGATCTAAAGAATTACAACTAAAATAATTTTCAAGGACTAAGCAATACTTTAGGGGAAGTCAAAACATATTGCAGAATTCTAGGTAGTTAATTTTTCTGACCATAACTTCCAGCTAGAAGCTGGAAGAGTTGGACACACACCATATAAACTTACCGTGTCCTTTACGGCCATAAAGCAGTGGCATATCCAGCGCCTCGTCGTGCCATCTCGACAGATGTACGAGAACGCCCGGTCAAAGTTCCTGTCTGGTGCGCAGAAAGAAACCTTCTCTATTGTCTGATCAACTATAAGATCCTAGAGGGGAAAAAAAGCCACCCCCCGAAGAGAAGAAATGTGAGGAAATATGGAGAAACACTTGAGCAAGTCATTTTCTAACTGCACAAAGGTGAGTTATACTAAAAAAAGGATAACCTGATGCGGCTCTAATTGTCTGGCAATGAATTCACCATTCAGAATCTACTCCCGGGAGGAAACAAAAAGGACAGATGACATTTTCCACCAGCCGCCTTTGGCAGAAGTGTGCAAAGGCACCACTTAAGAATTTAGGGACCCAAACAATTCCAAAGATCTCTCCCTCTAGGCTATGGAGCTCACATTTTTGGTTTATTTTAATTTTTAGAGCAGCAATCAAAAAAATTCATTACTGTGGTTAAAACACAAGGCTGAATCTTATGGGAGAGGTCTGCAAGTGTGAGGAGGTCTAGCAGCTGCTACACAAAAAGTAAAAGATGACCTGCCAGTCAGCTCAGCAGGGATACAATGGAAAAGCACCAGCAGCACTGTCAGTATGGAACACCCTCGATTTCTTCCCATAGCTTGATGAGAGAAGTGGTTTTAAAAATGAGATAGCATAGTTTAAGAGCTATGCAATAAAAAAAAAAGTCATTTTTTTTTTTTTTTTCCCTCAGAATTGTTCCTTTTGGTTGGTGGTTAGTACTGGGCACCTGTGCTAATGTATTCAACCACCAGGAGGCAATAGTATCTTCTCTTTTTAAGCCCTACACTTTTAATTACCTCCAGGGTCTGCACAACTTATTAAAATACAATTTTAAAAGATTAGATATATGCGGTAACATGTCTAAAAATAATACACCTATTATTATTTTTTAAATGAGGCAATCAGTAGACTGAATTCACCCACATCAGTATGTATTAGAAACTGAATTCTTAAGAGACAGTAACTTCAGTGTGCTGGGGAAGTTTAGCCACCGAAGAGGTAGGCACCGGAAGGGCAGTTGTACTGAAGAGGTATAGAAATTAACTCTACCCGCTTCTCACTCTTGCCTTGCAGAAATCATCTTTTAGGTTGACAAAGTAAGCGTTAAATGACACGAACATAAGGAAAACTAATTTCAGGCTAATGACAGTAGAAATTGTTGTGATAGCCATACCATCTCTTAAAATGCTAGTACGCTTACAGAGGCAAGCCTAAAGCTCTTATTTCAAGTTGCCTACGTCTAGATAAAACCGAGAATCATTTGCCAGCACTTGCACACGGGTGCCTTGGTGGTACACACTGTGCTATTTCACAATTCAATTGTCAAGCAATCTAGAAGGATGGCACAAATATATTTTGCCTTCCACTTCAGACCAACAGCTTAGATATTAGAATGAGAAATTACCAAATTTCATACTCAGTTGTTAATTAGCTTGAGTCTGAAGGCACAACCCCCCCTATTTCATTTACTCTCTTCACTGCATTTTTGGAAATGAGCTCTTGTGCATTCAGACCCATTCTAGGATTTGGATGCACTGAAAATAATATTATTAACATGAGCTTGCTCATGTCTTACTATTGCAGCCTTCTGCAGTGGTGCAGAACAAAGTCAAGGGACTCTCCAAGTTCAATGTCAACAGAACTTATCACGAAAAAAAATGGTTCTTCTGGTAAATGCAACCAAAAAAAAATATTCCAAGCTTGTGCTACCTGCCAAGACACATTTATGAAATGTGTCTTGAGAGTAGCGTGGAATGAACTGGGGGAAAAAAAGAAATAAATTAGCGGGCATACATAAGTTTACAAAGCAAGAAATTATTAAACTAATTATACACTTCAGTCTTCCTTTCAAATACCAACATTTGCATTAACGTAAAGATTGGTGTCCATTTAAACTTAACACACGTATTATTACAGAGAGATTTAAAACTCTTGTCCAGGGAAGTCTAACCTTTGTTTTCTCATCTACAACTCTGAGTCCATCCGCCGAAACCCACAGGACTGCTTTAACGGCTTTCTTCCCAGACTTTCAAAACAAAACAAAACAAAACAAAAAAAAAAGAAAGAAAGAAAAAAAAAAAAAGGAAAGAAAAAAAAGCAGTTTTACATCAACAGCATCAGACTGCCACCCGCTTCCCCTTTCCAAGAACCATAAACCATAACATTAAGTGTAGATGAAGTCCACTGTCAGTAGGGTGCCCAAAGCCAGATATTCAATCCAAGTTGCAAACCCAAGCCAAAGCCAGTATTTCAGAAACAGCACATCGTGGGAATGGGGAGAGGGCGCTGGACAGGCGGAGGCAAAAATAAGGTGTATATCCACTGACAGTAAAGAATTCAAGAGTGACCAAGTGGGTGAAGAATTCCACTAGAGAGTCAGAAGACACTAATTCATAAGGAGTTACACCACAGGTAGCTTCTTTAGCGCAAGTTTAAACATAGGAAAGTTCTTACCTGATGTTTCCACCAGCCCTACCCTCTGCCCCAATAGCCGCATGGCAGAATCACGGCATCACCTTAAACCAGTGTTAAAAGCACCCAAAAATCATCAGTTACTGTGTTATGAGCTTAATGCTAAGAGCAATCATCCAAACACGTTTCATTAATTTATTACAAGCTAAATGTCACATCTTGGAAAAGGGGTGGAAAAATATGATTTCTTAACCATTTGGTGCATATCTTGACAAAGCAATGGTGCGTGGCAGGCTGACGGAGCTGAGGAATGGTCTGGCTTTTCTCCAAGGTCTGACTGTGGGAACTTTCAGCTGCCACAAGCTGAGGGTGAGTAAAAGTGGGAAACACAGGAAGGCTCCAGGAGCCATTTGAATTACAGATTCTTTCTAGACTGTTTACTTTTTAAGGGAAACTTACAGAAAACAGTGTAAACACTTGACACAATATTCTTCTGAAACTAATTCATTCAACAGAAAATAGGTACAAGATGTCAACAGAATTTTACTGGTTGTTACAAAGACCTAATACTAGAATTTTTTTTTATTATTTTTTTTCCCTCACATGTTACTTTAATTCACATGCCCCATACTTTAAGCCAGCTAATAAAATATTTTCCCCATAATGTTTTTTTAAGCACTGGGTTAACAAATAGTTTGTGGCTGCTAATGACACCCACCACAGACCACTGCAGCGAGTGAATAGAGCAACAGCACAAAAAGATGAGGGGGTATCAGACAGTGGCTTCATGCAAGAATTGCAATTAATTTTGCTAAACTTTTAATTTATTTTTTAATACTTCATAGAAGATGTATTAAATTTCTATTCATACAGCAAGTAATGGAGCAAGGACACATTTTGGCGTAAGTCACCACATGTTCCAAGTCTGCAACGCTGATTTTAGCACTGTAGGGATGAAATATCTTGGAGTGAAAAGTCTCCTGCTATATCACATTGGTTTCATTCTCAGAGAAAGCAGCAAGTGTGAAGAAAATGGGCCTGGCAAAACTTCTGTTTGTTTTTGGGAAGGAACTATCTGTCCCCACTTCAGAAGCAGCAGTGACATCCCAAGCATTTTCAAAAAGCTTGGTGAGAATGGCACTGACTTGTACGGAAGAGCGATTAAAAAAGAGAAAAGACAGAAAATAAGCACAGCATGAAAGCAAGCTGCAGAGAAGCGCTTGCAGGAGCAAGTTTCTAAATATCCATCCAGCCTGCTGGATACCCTGGAGAAGGTTTAAAGTAAAACTGTCAGATTCTGGAATGCCTAATGGAAAGAGTATAATTTGCAAAGGAAGACATACATAAATTTATCATCATATATGTAAAAAAAAATACTGAAGCATTTAGAAGTCACTTCTCAGTTTTCATCTTAAAAGGCAGTAAATATCAATAGCCACAACAGATCATCTATATTTTCAATGCTCAGCTAGCTTCCGTGGCCTAGAAGCCCCTATTAATCACCAAAACAAATAGTTTGTAGAGGTCTGTCTCCTTGAACGGTTTTAAAAAGGAGTACCAGTTTCTCATGAGCCATTAATAGCCTTAAAAAAAAAGAAATAAAAAAAATCCTTATTTCAAGCACATACAAACGATCAAGGGAAGACAACGCCTGCAGGTAACTTTGGTTTAAATTACCGTCATTAGAAACAGAGATACATGTCTTTCCCCAGCAAACAATAAAAACCTTGTTTCTACATAAATAGTGAACAGTTCCTGAAGTTTGTATTAAAGTTTAACTGATCTGGGTACTTCATAAAGCTGTACTGATCTTCAGCAGAGTTACTCCTCACCTGCAGAGTGAGGATTTAGAAGTAACTAAAAAAATGTAAATTTGTGTTTCTTGGAATAAAATGAAAAGGCAAAAGGGCTAAGGCCTCCTGTCCCACTGGAAACTTCAGGTTCCTCAAGCAATATAACCAAACATAGGTTTGCTACACTAAGAGAAAAACAAATTGCACATCTCTCCCAGTTCTTCCTGGATTTATGGTGGATGCAGCACTTAGAAGAACCCTTAGAGGAAGTCCTTACAATCCCAAACCCACAGCAACTACTCTTGGGTAACATGATTTTCCCATTACTGAACCCTCAGCTCATCTGTGCCTACAAGCGATGTATAAAAGAACGTACAACTCCAAATCAGTTTATATTGGATGTACAGATCGAAGTACTACTCCATTATGGGATGCGATAGTAATTACATTATACTTGGCAATAAGTAGATATGAGCATTTGCACTCTTGGCATACACCTTGGCACACACTGGACGAAGATCAGACCAGCTGCAAGATACTGCAAGGGAAGTGGCTTGTGTCAAACACTGGAAGGTGTAGGTGGCTCCAACCAAAACTATGTAAAGCAAATGGCCAATGTCCACCGGAACAGTATGGTCTTAAATGTTGCGACCAAGGCACTCATCTAGACATCCATATCAGTAGCTTGTCTTCATATTCAAGAGCTTTTGGATGACAGGACTGCTGGAGGAGAGCCATGTGTGGCACGGACTCCCAGGAGGCTGATTTGTCAGTGCTGAGTCAACCCTGATAGAAACCTTGCTGCTCAGCACTGAGGGCAGTAATCTGCTCCAACACAAGATTCATTATCTGGGCTAATTTCAGATTCTTCAGAGGTCTCTAGGAGGGCAGGTGAGGCACCTGTCCTAACAGATGACACGGCCCAAAGACAAAGAAGGAGCACTGTGGGTTGGGCATGAGAGGAACCTCTCTGACAAGCTGGCAATGCCCTAGAGATGGACAGCCATGGGGAAAAAAAAAAGGAACAGAGAAATAAAGTAAAAAAAAAACAAAAAAAAAAAAAAAAAAAACCAAAAAAACAAAAAAAACAAAAAAACCAAAAAAACGGGGACTAAATCTGAAATACACATTTTCTAATCATCAGTGCAGGTAATGACAGTTTAACTGTGAGAAGTGATAGGAAGGTGGAGATAAGCAGCAGCTGTAAAATAAAGCAGGTGGAAAATAAAGTTTTAAGGATGTCAGAGCAGAAATGAAGTTGCCCAATAATGCATTTTTAAATACTTCTAAACTGCTACTAGTCTTTCTGTCTATTTTATTCTATTCTGGGACCTTAAAACACCTGTAAGATGTATGTGGAGTCTGAGGTATACATAAAGAAAATTTTTCATTTCAGACTCTGTGTAAAACATTGCGTGATGAGAAATACACACACTCAGTGGAAGCAAAACATGAGCCAGATCACCGAATCTGTACTGCCATTCATTACAACAGAAAACCATTCATTACACAGAAAAGCTTCAGTTTTAACATATGAAGAGCTGCCTAAGAAGGCAGTTGATTTGGTTACGTTGCATACACTACACAAAATAAAACTGCAGAAGCTAACGTGGAGATATCAACGGACATCTCATTTCTATTTAAAGTTGAAAAGAAAGTATTTTCAATACTAAACACTTGAACATTTCCAGACACAAATCCATCCGATTAACCTTTCAAGGGGAGGGGGAAAAAAAAAGGGGAAAGAAAAAAAAAAAGTAGCAATCCTGTCTAGACTGACTTTGAAAGCTGCTAGCATGTTTTAAGCAGCTCTGCAGTTTGGAATATTATATTAATCCAAATGCATTACATCTGTGGAGAAATTACAGATGAGAGCCAAAAGATATTAAGAGTTATTACTATTTCTCAATTATTAATAAGAGAACAGTTGCTTTTTTTTCCTCCAATTTTCCTCTAGATTTGAGCTCCCATTGCAGGCTAAAGTTCTAATACAGCCACTGCCATAGTGATGCTGTGGGGATATCTAAAGACTACGGATTTAAGTGGTTTCAGTGCTAATTAATGAAACTTCACAGGCTGAAGTAGGTCCCTCTTTGGAAAAATACATTCATAAAAGACAAAGCAAATCTACAAGGCTGTGATAAATACCGGGCTTTATAAAAAAGCAACTGAGATGTAATGGGTAAACTGGCATATTGAATAGATAAAAACCTGTCTGACTTCTTCAATCAAGTGCTGTATCTGTCCTTTTACATCTCTGCTTTTCTATGTTGCCTAAGATAAGTTAATATGAACAAAGCAGAAGGAAAACTAACATATCTGATCGGGTTGAGGTGAGGGTTTTTCTGTTTGTTTAAACAAATTGTTAGTAGTATTTAGCATTTTCAGTTGTAAAGCAAATGGCATGTTTTGACTCCTGTCTTTGTAGATTCCAGCTCTTAAAATTAATTTGTGCATAGGAGTGACCTGATTAATCTGACAGAGCTCCACCTATGGTATTTTGGTCCTAAAAAAAGGAAGAAAAAAAAGCACCTTTATTCACCATTGCTACACTTTAGATGTATGCTTTTCCAGATCATAGAAAGAAGCCTGAACTGGAGGAACAGCTGTCCCTGTGTGATAGGCATCACTGTTTGAGTGAAAGGCAAAAAAGAAGCAGCTGAAGAAACTTTATTTATTCAAGCAAAGCAAAACCAAATTTGTGACCAGAGAATAACCTTCTCCAAGAGACTTCTCTGTGTATGGAAGTTACGAACCTTCTAAGTTTCTACTTAAGCCAAGATTCATTTTAGAAGAGGATACCTCAGAAGCTGTATCTTAGATTAACTCATATGGAAACTAAATTCAAATGCTTTACAGGAATTTTAAACACAGGGGTAGGGAACAGATGAAAGATAAAAGAGAGACTGAACTCTTTCAGAGGTCTACATACACTGCCTTGTATCAGGAATAAAACCACCCAGCTGTCAGCACAGCACGTTCTTAATACGGGCAAAGAGTTGCTTCCCTTCGCATCTAAGATACTGTCCTCGTGAAAACAAGAGCAACAACAGCAACAGTAAATTTTGCAGTTATACGGTTGAGTTGAAGTTAGAAAAACATATTAGGTAAAGCCCTGGTCTCCTCTTCATAGACCTTTGAATTAGGACTGCGCTTAAAGAAAGGCTTAAGAGATGGTATGTGTAGGGACATTGCTCTCTCCTAATGATAACCTTAGGGGGTCAACTTATGATGCCAGGCAGCCGATCATGAAGCACTTACAAGGCACAGACCCCATATGCTCTGTAGATATTTTCCCAGGTGATGTAGGGTGGCCCAATTTTAAGGTTTTAAAAAAAAAAAAACAAACCTAAAATTCACATCTTTTTCAGGAAGATCGAATCACTTCAGAACACTGGATTTCTGACACAGTCCATATGGATTTAAGTTTCTGTTTCAGGTTGCTTTTTTAACCATATTCTTTGTTTGATCAATGCATTTACAAGTCTGTTTTAGAAGCAAATATTCTGAAATGGATTAGGGGACTCTCAACACCCTGATTTTATGTCAGTGCTATACCAGGGATGTAACTCCTTATAGTGCAAGCACAAACGAGGCATTAAACTTACTTTTCCAAAGAAGCCTTTGAAGAACTTCCTTTCCTGGAGGAACAGGGGGGACAAGTCGAGCGCTATTACTGTAGGTAGCTAAAATGTCCCAGGGTTTCAAACCAACAAGCACACACAAGAATAGGGTTTGGAGGGAAAGGAAGGGGGTTTTAGAGTTATCCATGAGAAGGTGCGACAGGCAAATGTGAAAATAATCCCACGAAAATGCAGATCAAAGGGCACACACAGTCTAATAAGCTACTGCCCTGAAATTGGTGGAAAGAAGAGAACCTCAGCCCCAATTTCATGCAAAGTGGTTACCTTATTTTCACTCTCCCTTGTTTAGTTCCTTTTAGTTAGGTTATAAACCAAACTTGGCAGCAGACATGGTGGTTAAACAATTAAAATACGGTATGGGCTCTTGTGAAATGCAAAGTTCTAACTCCAGAACTACAGTCAAATTTGCTCTGTATTGATCACTCTTTCCCAAAGCAAATGCTTTGTAAGCTGAAGAAGCATGTATGGCTGGTGTAAAGCAGGGTTAAACACTGCTTCGTTTTATTCCGTTTATTTGTAGCTTTGGTTTACATGCTACGCTTACACTTCACATCTTAGGCAGTCTTCTCTGAACAGGGAGGAATTTCATCTTACCTTGTGGTACAACTAAAACGCAAATGAGAGCTCTTCCTTTGTCTCTCTCTGTAAAGCCTTCCAAGGCTTTATATCATATTTATTCTACAACTCCGGATAGGCTGAACAAGATCCCTTTAAAGTCAGCTCAGACAGGGACAGACAGTTAAGCAAGTGCAAAGCTACCAAGAGCCAAACTACAACTTCCTAAATTTCTTCAGCCTGGAAGCAATCATATTTATTGATCGCCCAGTTCACATGAAGTTAAGAGGCAGCTCAGAAATTGAAGCATATTTATGTGCAGTTTAGTTTACTGGCTTTACTTTGTTATCAGAGCGAGAGAAGAAGTCGTCGAGATCTGAACTGATCTTCCTGGGGAAGGTTTCATCAGGCCAGGTGTTCTGGGAGCACAGCCACACGCTGCTGTGAGGGGAGCTGGCACGAAGCCTGTCGCTGTCCCTGTCACCTTTCCCAGTTGTTTCCCTAGTAAGAAAGCTGTGGTATAAAGGTAACAGGGAGGAGGTGGAGAATTGCAGATGAGGCAGAGAGTGTCTCTGTGATCACCCCTGACCCCTAGTAACACCGTGCAATTCCAACCTGTTGATCACATATAACCATGCTGTATTAAGAATATTATTACATATATTCTGAGGCAGCGTCTCGAGAATGGACTGATAAACAAGGTTATATTTAAAACAAAGCCATGGTTCTGACGCAAGCCAACAAAAGCCAGGAAACACAAAGTTAAGAAGGGAGTGTCAATCTCTACTTTGCATTTCCTGATTTCTGCTGCTGTGTGCCTCTCTGCCTGATGTCCTTCCAGAGAGCTTTTTACTGAGGATCTGGAACATATTTACGTCAGCTCAGACACTGTATAAAGAACATCTCTAAGTTCAGTCATCTGAAAAGAGTAACAATTTTTAGAAGCAGGAATGGTTATGTATTTGAACAGGATATGCTGAACACTAGGAGGGGAACTAATGGATTAATCACAGCATTGTGTACATAATGAGAAGGGGTTGGATGCCGCTGCCAAGTTGAGCAATGACTATTGCATTACACTAAATAATAGTTTTTAAAGATAGCAAAAGCTACAGAGATTCACCAGAAGCTACCTCATTTTTAGTGATGGTTAATTTTGCTCTCAGCAAAATGCTTGTTAAACAAGATTATTTTTTTTAATAAACTAGACAGGGTTAATGGAAAAAGGCATCATGCAAAATGGGTTTTAAACAACACTAAGTTAATGTAGTTTAGAGATAACTAATGCATGTTTTAAAATATTAAATTATGTCTCTTTACCTGCTAAAACAAGAACATATATTAAAACAAATGCATCATTTAAAACAAAAAGTGGCAAGTTAGAAACCAATACTACACGCTAAAGATGACTTAAAATCGAAACACGACATGAGAGAGTATACTTTTGTCTTCATATGGTGTTCCTGTACCTAAGTCAAATACATTTACAGGGCCCTTACAAAGTTATTTTCCAGTCTGCACTAAATATTTTAAATTTTGTGAAATGATTCTGAAGAAACCATTTAGTTTAGTGTCCAAATACAAGGATCCTACCAGACAGGAAATGTATACACAGTAATATGTCCCCTCTAAGGGAAAAATGCAAGCTCTACTGGTAATATAAACCCATATTAATAATAGACTGATAACTGAAGACATGGGTTGCTGATCTATTAATGAGACTGCGGTGCCATTTCGTCAGGCAGAAAATAGGGACGTAACTCAAGTTTGTCTTCATTCGTTCTAAATAATATTATAAGCTGCACATGACAGCATTGTTGGTGTGCAATTTCAGAGCTATAAAACTGTAACAACAGAATAGAGTCTGGCTGAGGGATTCTCTAGCTACAAGTGGCTTCATTTACTCAGTTGTCAGTTAAGCAGTGCCTAAGTAAAATGCTCCCCATCATCTGGTTTCAAATTCTGCAATATGCAATGCTCAAAAACAATTCTGCCAGTTAAATGAGCAGGTAGTAAAAAAACCCAAACAAACAAACAAAAAACCCAACAAAACAAACAACCAAACCAAAACCAAACAAAACCCCCAAACAAACAAAAACCCACCACAAACACACACACACAAAAACCCAAAACAAAACAACCAACCAAAACAACAACCACCAAAAACAAAACAAAAAAACCCAAACAACCAACCAACACCAAAAAACAACGAAAACCTGAAAGACTATTTCCCACAATAGAGAGACAGAAAGATTTGTTTGCATCTTTTCTCTCAAAAATCAAAGCAGAAATTAGGCTATTCCTAAAATCAAGATTAACACTGTTCTATATTATTCTTGACAATTACCATAAAAAATCTTAAAATTCATTACTCAAGCCTAAAAAAGAACAGCCTTCAGCTCCCCAAATGAATTGCCAACTGTCAGAGAACAAGAATTAAGAGAAAAAAAAAGATGAATCTATATTCATAAGGCAGACAGAACTTAACTTTTAGAACCTACAAGATAGAGGTATTTCAACAATTCTAATTTTTATCGACTGGATTTATAAAACCTACACATTACCTGCAGAGAAAACAAAGATTAAAATAGGCCACATATATTTCAAGGTAGTTTAAGCAAAGTCCAATTTTTTCTTTAGCTACTCTTTCAGTTTGAGCACTGCAGCTCAAACTTGTAACTCTTTCAAGACCAAGAGAAAGCCTGTCGAAATAACCAGGTATTGTGAAAGCAAGAGACTACCAAAAAACCAAACTGTTCTCTTATCACATTCCTTGCACACTGAAACATCATCCAGTGTTTTGGCCTTTGCTAATTAAGAGAGCATATTGTACAGAAAAGAGCTTTCAGTAAGAGTAAAGTCCTAAAGAAATGCTCCCAGTTTAAAACCCACATGCTGGGGGTGGGGGTCAGGGGCTGAATTGCAGTGAGCAGCTCTAAATGAACCTTGGATCTGATGCAGTCGAGCAACTAAAGTGCACAAAGTAGTTTCAGTAATCGGAATCTTCTTCTTGAGGCCCAAAGAGAATTTCACCTCTGCCTCTCAACTTCCAACACTGACAAAGAAGACAGTGCAAATAGCAAATGTAAGAGAAGTCTATATAAAAACTGGGAAACAAGCACATATCAAAAGAAAACAAAACTATATGAAAAAAAAAAAAAAAGAAAAAAAGTTGATTTATGAGAAGGGGTAAATTGATGCCATCCACAATTTGGAATAACGACATAGCACAGAATAAGGAAGTGAAATTATTTACTTCCAGAGGATGCACTGTAGAAGTTAGATATCTAAGTCTGACATTTGAATCAACAACTCAGGTGATCAAGAATAACAATTCTGGAATTATCCAGATTCCAGAAGAAACTGGGCACTATGCTTTTACTGTGTCTCCTTATTTATAAGCTTAGCTACGCTTAACTGGCTTGTGGGCTTAAAGTTTATTTAAAAAAAATTAAAAATAAAGAGAAGAAAAAAAAAAAAGAGAGAGAGAACAACTACTTCACAGCATAGCTCCCCAGGGAAGGGAGTGAGAGAAGTTGCACAAAAAAAAGTAGATACTGTGGTGTTATTTGGTGTGCTAATAGAAAGTATTCTGATAGAACAAAAACCAGAATGGGACAAAAACGGATGCAATTCATTATGTGGTCAGTACTTGCACTTCTAGCTATGTAAACTCAATCCGTAGAATAAAGAAGCTCATTTATATTATGTGGGGCCCTTTTTAATAAAAATCAATCACCAATCACCATTGGACTTGAATGGGAACAGATGGGATGCAGCTTTAGCTGGTTGCTATACATTAGCTGAGAGAGGAAAGAATGAAAAGACTTGATTTTAATCAGAGCATTAAACCAATTCAGAAACTTTACAGCACAACAGAAGGCAGGAAAGATAACCTATAATGCTCTGTTGTGTGCTAGAAAGAAGGGAAGAACAGGTTTAGTTGGACTTCATTTGAGCCCTCACATTTGATGAGAAAAAAAGTGATGTCCAATAGCAGATACCTTAAGTTAGCAAAAGTGCAGTAGAAGTGTTTGATGTACTTTCAGTACTTCTGTTGAGCTGCAAGGATACAAGAGTTTTTTTCCATTAAAGGCATCACTGAAGAATGGATATAACTAAGACACATAAGAGAAGTGATGAAAAGAACTGCAGTTCTCCATCTCAATTCAAACTTCAAATTTTAATGTCCTTTCTCTTTCTTTTCTCTTCAACACTGTTTTAGCCTCAGTTCCTTGACAGCCTGATCACTGCCTTTCTGGAGTTTGCTATTTCCACAGGATTTTGTGATATTACTACTTCAGGAAAGAGATGACAAGACCTCTTCAAATGAGCCACGGAAATACAAGGAGCTTTGAACGAGTGCCATTTACAGGAGCAAACGTTCACAGAAGCCAAACTAAGAGCAGCCCACTTCATGGCATATCAGAATTAGGCAGCCTGCAGGCCACTTTGAGCAGATGCAAGCCAGATTATTTCATGCATGACTACAATGTTGCAGTGCATTAGAAAAAAGCAGCCTAAATCAAGTAAGATTTTGTATAATAATGGTGAATTAAGTCACTATTAACGTGGCAGGCAACAGAGGGAGAGAGAGAGAGGGAGAGGAAAAGAGAGGGGGAGAAAGAACTGTTAAAAAACAATGGTTGAAGTCCCATGTGGGTACCAACTTAGTCTGAAAGGTCACAGAGGATTTTTACCCATTTGTTTTGCAAATAGTTTCTGCAAGTAGAAAGAACAGTTGTAACTCTCTCCCTCTCATCATCAGATTAGCACGTCCCCCTAACCGCAGCAGTGCTCTCAAACCGGCCAACTGTTCTCCTAACATGGGTCAAAAGTTCAGTCTTTAGCTGGGGCACTGCTGCCAAACTGACCTTTTCCAGTAATGCTCACAGCCCCAAAGACAACTTTTCCATTAAACAAATATACATACAGATTTCAGTCTCTTCACAGCATCTTCACAGATATGCATTCCTCTGGACTCATCCACTTCGACATGTCCCAAGTACTGCAGGAAAGAGAGCAGGGGGAGAAAAGCTTTAATAGTAGCTCCTTAAACTCTCTGGGTTTCAAAATCCAATCTCTGAATTCATCTCAGTACAGCTGAGATGACAGACATTTACAGCACCTTGCTAGCCTTCTTCTCAGACCTGTTATTTGGGGGTTTGACTTTGTATTTATAAGGGGCACCAGCACCAGTAGAAAAGCATAATACATCTAGAAATTTTGAGGGAAAGACAGATTTTACTTACTTGGGAGGAGAAAAGTAAATAATCAAGTTGCAAACTAGAACTATACTGTCCTGCTTATTCAGCATGAGCTTTAATCACTTTTTTTACCCAGCATAGCAGGAAATACTTACATCAACAGAGGAATGAGTGTGAATAAATTATTTTTGAATAATAATAAACATATTTAGCATAGAAAATGGAATTATTCTACTCACGAGATAAATACATTTGAATGTTCATGCTCAAATACAAGAAAATTTAATGTGGTAAACAGAAAACATCCTTCTTGTGCTCTTTCCCTCCTCCTTTTTAAAAAAATAACTGTAAACTGAAATTGTTTTTCTTCATTACAATACCAGGCTTATATAGACACTGAAACATTCATCATTTCCACAAAAAGGGAAAAAAAACCCAACACATCAGTTTTCTGTATATTCATCTTATCAAAAAAAAAAGGAAAAAAACAAACAACAAAAAAACCCCACAGCAAAACAACAGTGAATAGAAACTGCAAGTTTCACAGCTTTTTAAATTAATAACCCAGAATAATATCACCCTGTAGAGAAAGCAATTTCAAGAAATACATTGGAGCGTAGAGCTCAGGGTGCTGTTTCATTTTGTATTCTAGGGGGGAAAAAAAACCTTGTATGATTTCCAGTCTCTCCCCACCTTTTCCAATCATAGATCTTTTTGACGGCAGAAGGAATTGTTCTCTCAGAAGCATTCATATCCTTATTCAAAGTACTTAACTCGAAGAAAACCACAGAAACTATTAAATAAAAGCTTTCTGTAGTTTTGTAACAAGAGGTATAAGTAAAAAAAAAAACCCTACCCCAACTTATATGGCTTTGTAAGAATTAGATGCAATTCAGCATTTCTATTCTAGACTACCTAGAGAGTGAAGAAGTGGTTTCAAAAGATCAGAATCAATGCTTATGTCACTTAATGTAGCAGCAAACCAAGGTTTAAGAATCTACTGAGAAGTCCCATTCCATCACAGAATAAACTCATGAGTTATCTGAAATCTCCTAGTTTTTGTCTCCTTAATTAGGATACCACACTTCACTAGATGGGCAAAACAAGATTTCACTCTTCAGCACCGTACTGAAGCACTTTATCAGAACAGCATAATGGATTCATCTAAAATGGACCCGCTCAGACTGTTCTAAGGATTTAACAGGAATTTGAAAGTTGAGGTTCTTTTCATGCAAGGCAAGATGCTCCAAAAGAGGAGACTCTATCACCCTACATACCATTAAACTGCTGATAGATTTTTTAAAATCTTAAGTGACAGAGGGCTGTAGCCTTAAATCTCACCATGTGGCATTTTTAAAACGAAGTAAATCTGGATGGAGCAATTCTTCAAGAATTTCATTTAAACCAGCCCTCACAGCTGGAGAACAGCTTGAAAAATAAATTGCATAGAAACTACAAGGTAAATAAAAGAGATCTGACACTTTAGAGCTTTTCCAAAATGAGCTCTGTGAGGCTGAAGCCTTACAATTGAATGCTCGAGCTGCCAAAACAGCAACTGCACTCCCTCAGCTGAGCTTGCTGAACACTTGCGCAAGATCTTCATTTCTCCAGAACACACACTAACTAGAAAATCTTATCCTAAAAGTACACGAACAGTACTAAATAAAAATGCATTTGCTATGTGTCTGGAGGTATATACTTCTATCAAGAGCTATCGAAATGGATCTTCGGTTCTGCAATGACCCCTCTGGAAATTCCAGAGATGCAGAAATTCTGTGGTTGTGAATATCTGTCAAGGGAAAGTTTTTGGTTTAGCAGCTTAAGAAAGTTTGTCAGCTTCTCTTTAAAAAGGGATAGATACAGACAAGAACAAGGCTGAGATTTATAGAGAACAGAAAGATATATGCATGGAATAAGCCATCTAGTTTATATGACCATTAAAGTATCACACAGATAGAGGACACCTTTCATATTTCCTAAGTGATCTGCACATCTCATTTACCCCAGCGCAGACAAAATGTTTCCAACTGAAGATCCAAACCATTCAGTCCCTGTCCTTGGCAACCTGCCTTTTGCTTGGAAAAGGGAGAAAGAGAGCAGGGTAAATATTGCCTCATGTCACACTCTGAAACAGACAACCATTTTCCCCTGTGTTGCCAAACCTCTATTCAAGTCCCATGCTCCAACTTTCAGCAATCAGTCATGCCACTGCTGCTAGAGACAGCGAGTTCAGCTGCAGTTTTCAATACTGCTTCCACTCCAGTGAATGGGGACATTATTGTACGTATCAAGTGCATCTACCCACAGCAAACGGGTACAATCCACAGAGATCATTGAGCATCAATGAGCAGCCCAGTAGGTTCCTCCAGAGCACTGATGATAACTTCCTAACGCAGGAGGTGGAGGAGCTGACAAGGAGAGGAGTGCTGCTGGACCTCGTACTGACAAAGAAGGACGGGTTGAGGATGTGAAGCTGGGAGGCACCCTTGGCTGTAGTGACCATGAGATGGTGGAGCTCAGAATTACGGGCAGTGGGCACAGGGACACAAGCAGGATCGCTGCCCTGGGCTGCAGAAAGGCCAACCTTGGCCTCCTCAGGGAACTGCTTTGGAAAGTCCATGGGACAAGGCCCTAGAAGGTAAGGGGTCCAAGCAAGATGGCTAATAGTCAAGCACAATTTCCTCCAGGCTCAAGATCAGTGCATCCCAAAGAGTAGGAAATCAAGTAAGAGAGTTAGGAGACCTGCATGGCTGAGCAGGGAGCTACTAGATAAGCAGAAGGAATTATATAGAACATGGAAGGAGGGGCAGACCACTTGGGAAGAATACAGGGAGGTTGTCAGAGGATGCAGGGATGCAACAAGGAAAGCTAAGGCCTCCCTAGAACTAAACCTGGCAAAGGAAGTCAAGGACAACAAGAAAAGCTTCTTCGAGTGTGCTGGAGGCAAAAGGAAGTCTAGAGGAAATGTGGGCCCGCTGCTGAATGAAGTGCGTGCCCTGGTGACCAAGGATAGAGACCTGACTGAATGCCACCTTCACCTCGGTCTTTACTACTCAGGCCAGCTACCAGGAGTCCCAGGCCTTCAAGACCACAGAGGAAGTCTGGAGGAAGGAAGTTTTTACCTCTGTCAAAGAGGCTTGGGTTAGAGATCAGTTAACAAACTGGATATCCACAAGTCCATGGGCCCCGATGGGATACACCCGTGAGTGATGAGGGAGATGGCAGAGGTCATTGCTAGGCCACTCTCCATAATCTTTGAGAGGTCCTGGAGAACAAGAGACATGCCTGAGGACTGGAGGAAGGCCAATGTCATCCCAATCTTCAAAAAGGGCAAAAAGGAGCACCCAGGTAACTATAGGCTGGTCAGCCTCACCTCCATCCCTGGAAAGGTGATGGAACAGCTTGTTCTTGCCACCATCTCAAAGAACGTGGAGGAAAGGAGGCTTATCACGAGTAGTCAGCATGGATTCTGTAAGGGGAAATCATGCTTGACTAATCTGATAGCCTTTTATGATGGCACAACTAGTTGGATAGATGAGGGGAGGGCAGTGGATGTGGTATTTCCTGACTTCAGCAAGGCTTTCGATACTGTCTCCCACGGTATCCTCACAGCCAAGCTTAAGTAGTACAGATTGGGTGATTGTGCGGTGAGGTGGATTGGGAACTGGCTGAAGGACAGAGTCCAGAGAGTTGTGGTCAGTGGAGCAGAGTCCAGTGGAGGCCTGTGACTAGTGGTGTCCCCCAAGGGTCAATGCTGGGTCCAGTGCTGTTCAATATATTCATCAGTGACCTGCACAAAGGGATAGAGTGTACCCTCATCACGTTTGCTGATGATACAAAACTGGGAGGAGTGGCTGACACTCCAGAAGGCTGTGCTGCCATCCAGCATGACCTGGACAGGCTGGAGAGCTGGGCAGGGAGAAATTTAATGCAATTTAACAAGAGCAAGTGTAAAGTGCTGCATCTGGGGAAGAACAACCCCATGGATCAGTACAGGCTGGGGGCTGATCTGTTGGAAAGCAGCTCTGGGGAAAAAGACCTAGGGGTCCTGGTGGACAGCAGGATGCCCATGAGCCAACAATGAGCCCTCGTGGCCAAGAAGGCCAATGGCATCCTGGGGTGCATTAAGAAGAGTGTGGTCAGCAGGTTGAGGGAGGTTCTCTTCCCCCTCTACTCTGTGCTTGTGAGGCCCCACCTGGAATACTGTGTCCAGTTCTGGGCACCCCAGTTCAGGAAGGACAGAGAGCTACTAGAGAAAGTCCAGCACAGGGCCACCAAGATTGTTAAGGGATTGGAGCATCTCCCTTATGAGGAGAGGCTGAGAGAGCTGGGTCTCTTTAGCCTGGAGAAGAGGAGATTGAGGGGGGACCTCATTAATGTCTATAAATATGTTAAGGGTGAATGTAAGGAGGACAGAGCCAGACTCTTCTCAATGTCATCCAATGTCAGGACAAGAGGCAATGGCAGTAAGCTGGAGCACAAGAGGCTTAGGGTAATCACAAGGAAAAAAATTTTCACTGTGAGGGTGACAGAGCACTGGAACAGGCTGCCCAGGGGGGCTGGGGAGTCTCCTTCTCTGGAGATGTTCAAAACCCGCCTGGACACGTTCCTGTCTGACTTGGTCTAGGTGATCCTGCTCTGGCAGGGGGGTTGGACTAGATGATCTTTCTGGGTCCCTTCCAACCACTAACATTATATGATTCTGTGATTCTACGATCAATTCTGAATTATAAAATAAATTACACTGCCACACAATACTTCTTTATGATATAGTGGACAAAAGGTGCTTTGTTTGCACTTACACTTGACACCCTACACCAAAAATAACTCGTTCTTTACATTTTTTGCAGAATCCAGTAGCTCATCACTATCAGTATATCAGCCTTGAATATTTTACAGGCAGTTTCAAAATTCTTCCTAGGCTTTTTCATGAGTGGAATGATGGGTGTGTTAATTCCTTATAGATACCAATATATATTTTTGAGCTTCTTCCTTGCAAAAGTAACTTTCAACTGTATAATAAGAACACTGTGCTCTTCTTTTTTTAGCCAAGTGTCCCTCAAGCAGGTTCCCTTTCAAGACTTGAGGTTTATCTCTAAAAACTAGCCCCCCGTACCAGGCTGACAGTAGATATATGTGTCTCCTGTATTTAACCAGCGCTACAATAGTTATCTAACTTTTAAGGGGTAGGAATTAGAGATATAAATATTTTTTCAAGAAACTTGGCAAACAACTCTGTTACAAACTTGAGACCTTCTCTAGTACCATTACATTTTAATCAGAAGTGTTAAACTGTAATTCTATCACTACCTACCATAAAATTAGAAATTAGAAATAGCTCAACCTACAACAGCAACTTATGAATGATATTTCAAAATTTAATAAAGAAAGAAAACACAGCTGCTAGCTAGATTAAGACATGGTCTGCTCCTTACAGCCTGAAATGGAAGCTGAACACTAGAATTCAAGACAAAACATCACTGTTGTCCTGACACAGGAAACTACTTTAAGCAGCAGATATGCAAATCCCACTCTTCTATACACAACCTTCAGGTTCTCCGAGAGGAACCTCCCTTTCCAAGTAAAGGAGAAGAAACATACTGTAAAGTACCTGGGCAGCGACTTGTCTTATGTAAGTAGTATCTCATGCAAATCCGTCACAGCACATTACCCCCCACACAGACTGAAGGACTGGGATACATAATTACTGGGTGTACAAAATCGATGTGAACTGCATAAGCTGTACCATGGTGGCTGATAGAAGAATAAGGAAGGGGGTGCCCTGGATATATCTGCAAAGAGCAGTCCTCGTCAGAAGGATCACTGTAGGCAGCATTCCTGGAGAAAGTACTTTTCCATCATGAAAGTGCACATAGTAGGAATGCAGTATTAATATTGCATGCATTCCTACTTAATTTCCATAGCAACCAATGAATGATAGTCATGATATCAGCAATTCTCAGCCATAAGATATTCTGTAAGAGATGTAATTGTTATACCAGAAATTAGCCACCAATGCTTTTATGGAAAGCTAAAACTCCTTGTGGGCAGAGTCCACATGCAAAGTAACATAAAAGCTGTACTCCAAATAAAATGCTTTCAAGGGCTGTTGGAGAACCCCCTAACACAAACACTTAAGTAAAAATATTACTTCTATGAACACTTTCAGAAGAAAAATATGAGATGGTGGTACAGCAAGTAATAAAGGAAACTTTCCCTCTTCACCTCTTGGCTTTAAGCTCTCTTTCACAGATGGTGGTGATCGGCATCTATCAAGGCGAACAGAAAGCAACCAACACAGGAACAAGTTAAACTGACACATAGCAAAATGCCCTTAGAACCTGAGAAGTGCTTGAGAAAACTTTATTCTTTGTAAACATTTTAAACTTGTTCATTTTCCGACAAAGTTGGAAATCAAAGTTGGATCAAGTGGCTTTGATGAAGCTGTCCTGCTGCCTTCCTCCAAATCTACACTATCGAAATTGCTCCTGAGAAAACATCAAGGGCTGATGTATCAGGTCAGAAACATTGTTGTCAGAAACAAAACAGATCTACCATCCGTGTCCTAGCTCCAGGAATACTGTCCTGATCTTTCTTTGCTTTCATTTCTTTCGCAAATACTTGTCTGACTCCGTTTTTCAAAAGTTCAAAGTTCAACAATAATAGCTGGCAAAAAAGAAGGATCCTTCATTAGAACTCCTTCAACCTGGACAACTCAGGACAGTTTTGTTTGTTCAAACCTAGTAATATGCTATTTCAGTCCCTCTTCCAAACAGACACAGCTCCGCAAACCATTCAGGTTTCCTCTGTATCAGCAAACTTTCACATGCGCTGTTTTATTAGCAATAACACATTAGGTTCTTCAGATTATATCTGAAACTAGACGAACACAGGAAATTAGGTTACTGCAGTCCTGGCCAAGGTGTCCCATGCTAGGGAACTAGCTGCCATAGAGAGAAGCACACCACCATTTCCTTGGTATTTTTCCTAGAGGCAGCAGCATTCCTCTTTCTTCCCATAAGTACTGTTCTCTCTACAACTGGGGTATTATTTGTAACAGTAAGACTGACTACTTGGCATCTGCACGTGCAGGTATACTGCTGAAATTGGTACTGCTCAGGAATTAAAGCCCAAGCTTCATAGATTCACAGTGAAATGATGCTGTGCAACTAGACATAAGCTTATATCCAGAAAGCCTGGATATGTCTTAACGCTGAGCTACTTTTCCACTGACTTCTGTAAGATTTACATTCCAACATTCATTACTTCCTTTCTCTTCTCTCACACCCATGCTCCCGCTTTTCTGATTTATCTGTTTGGAACAGATGTTTGCCAAGACAGAGCTGTAGAAACACAGACAACAGAAACTCTATGATGAAGCATCAACAAACAAACTAAGCTTAATTCTGCTTAGTCAAAGCTACAGGTTAGTTATGGTGCTACACATGTCCTTAGGATCCAACTTCTTTCACTTCCCTAAGTCACCACAACTGAAGATGTCTCGGCAACCTGTTAAACCCCTCCAAACAGAAGCTGTAACAGCCTATGACTGTGAAGTGTCTCTGAATAGTGTGGGTCGAAAGAACCTAAAATCAAAGCGGTATGTGTAGTTCTCTGTCTCTTCAAATCACATCCACCTAAAGAACCACATCGTGAATTTCACTTACTGGTTTCTCATATCGCGTTTATCAGTGTGAAAAGAAACACTGTGAGGGAAAAACAAACATTTCCAGTTAGGACTATTGCAGGTGAAGTAGAAAAGCTCAGTGCAGGATATACAAATTTCATATTCTGCATATTCTCAGAAATCCCTAAAACAAGGCAGAGGAGGAACTTGGAACATTATGGAGGACAGCACTTGCCTAGAGGAAGGATCTACTTCCACACCTATGTCAGAGAAGTCAGCCTTGAAGTATTATGACATTTCTGTAATTGGAGATCAATAGGGTAGACCATCTACTGTGTAGCTTACATGCCTCACTGAGAAAGGAAGGTCATTTTGCTGAGGAGTTGTTAATGCCCATCCTGAATTTCCTTTGACAAGGCTTAAGCCCACTATTTCTGCTAGTCCCTTTCCAGCTTTACATACATACTGTTAGAATTTGTTTAACTGTTTGATCTGATGTGCAGTTCCTACTTCTCCAGGATTTCAGCATTAATACTTTTTTTTTTCTTTAATGAAAATCAAGTGTTGATAGCACAAAGTTTTATAAGCACACTACATAGGTACACGTTGTACCTTTTCCTCAAGGCCTGTAAAAAAATTCAGTTCCCATTTATGACACTGGAAACCTCCTAATTAAAAAAAAAAAAAAGCCCAAAATTAAAAAGTGTAACACAATGAAAATTTTTATTTCCAAGACCTAAATGACATTTAAAAGGAGTATTTCTGCAAACTTTTGTTTTAAAGATTTGTCTATTAATTTTCAGCGGCATAACAATTTGAAGTTTACTAAACAATTTAGGAACTACACCTTGGACAAAGACAGGAGAGGTTTAAAACTGAGTAAGAAGCTCCATTTAAAACTTCTTGTTTGCAATGCTATTCAAACAAAACTACGGGTTGGACACAAGCATGAGAAGTTTAAAGATTCAGGATCGCATTACATTATTTCTAACTGTGACAAAAATTAATAGGAATATATTGGAGGCAAGTCACACACCTTCTCTGTTATAATCACCATTCTTTTATAATTAGCTGTCTTCAAGCTTTTTTCCTGTGACCTTAAACGCTGCAGGGCTTTAAAGACGTACCTTTGCTTGCTGCTGGCTTAGCATTCAGTAGGAATGGTTATTGTTCATGGCTAACATCAGTTCATGCCTTAAGAGGTAGGGATTTGTAGTGTTTAATGTGTAAGGCTGTGCAACATTTCAGAAATCAGCAGATTTGTCACATTAACTTCTTAAAAATACTTAACATAGTTTCCAAAGACTATTCAAGCATCTCAAGCTCTCACAGTCAAAAATATCACATGCCTAATTTAAAGGCACTTTCAGCATCAACATGCTGGCAAACTCTTTCGCAGCCACTACTATTTCAAATTAGAAGTGTATTTAAGACACAAAATAAAAGCCACAGTTACCTGTGCCAAGTACCAGTCTTTTTTATCTAGAGGAATAGAAAGGCATGCAAGCTGTACTTATGAACTGACTGAAAACAAGAAGTTATTTTTAATACAGGATTTATAAATTTGACATTAAGCAATAAAGTTCAATATGTAAATTCCAAATCTAAAGAGGACAACTGGGCAGCTACAAGCGGCGAGAAAGCACACAGCAAAGTGACAGAAATGCCTATTTCCTACTGATAGCAGTTTCAGCAGGCCCATGTATGGCCTAATGACCTGACAACCTGCCAGGTCACAGGCAGCCTGAGGATGACAACTGACGCTCACAGGTCCCAGTGAGGATACTCAAAGGGGCTCAGTGCAAGATGTTCCCTCTCCTTCTGTCTCTGCTTGAATACAGAGCAATACGGTGTCCTCAGCGGCAAATCCTGGACTGCAAACTCAAAAATACAAACATGCTTTCTTACTCTTCCACTCCTGGACTTTTTTCACTGGTATCTTTAGTTTTCAAAGTGCAATAAATTGAATAAAAAATGCAAGTAAACTTGCAGGCTACAGGCAACAGTAGCCTTAGATGCATTAAGGTCAAAGAAGGCTGACTACCAAAACCATGAAAGCGACCGAGTAAAACTAATTACATTAATCCAAGATATATGTGACTGTTGTGTCTTCTATAACCACAGGCAGCAATCAGCTGTTAATATTCTGTTTAACACATCTGGTTGGTTAGAACCAGCAACAACTTGCAAATGTTTGGTTTGTTTAGTTCTGTTAGAGGGAAATGACCTAATTTTTCTGATATAAATTTCACAGGCCAGTTACTCTAAAGTGCATTTGTATGAATAAAAACTACTTACCCAGAGGGACATTCGAAAAGGCATTTCAGACAAAAGAAGCCCTAGTGTCAAATATTTTAGTCATTAAAACATAGAACAGCTGCATGTTCTCAGTGAGGTAGCGTCTGGAGCAAGAAAACAAGTTTGAAAATTCGCACATCAATGAACTTCATTTTTTGCCGTTCTGATGTATAAAGATTGCATGAAAATAAACTACAGCGCGGCTGCAATGTCCGTTAGAATAATCTGCTCCTGACTAGTTTTAACTACAATGTCTCCATCTAAGTCCCTTATCCATTACATGTACCCGGCACAGTTTTCCCCTCAGAGGGAAGATTCACTGCTGAAACTCTGGCGATACTTTTTAGTTCATCAGGATGCTAGAAGAGAATTTGCCTCTGAAAAGATTCTTCTGCACAGACTTTCCAGCAGCTGTAACACTGCCATATTTGATAATGGGCAATGCTGAGTACATCTATAAATGCTGCAATTATGATGCCTCCACACCACCAAAGTTAGGAGAGCAATACCATTATGTTCCCAGTGGAACAGCAAAAATCTCCAAGTCATAGAATCACAGAAACATAGAACAGTTCCAGCTGGAAGATACCTTCAAGATCATCAAGTCCAGCCTTATTCCTAGACTATCAGAAACCACTAAGCCATGTCCTTAAGCACAACATCTAACCAGCTCTTAAACACCTCCAGGGATGGTGACTCCACCACCTCCCTGGGCAGCCCATTCCAATGCCTGACAACCCTTTCTGTAAAGAAAAGCTTCCTAAGATCCAGCCTGAACCTCCCCTTGTTCAACTTCAGGCCATTTCCTGCTGTGTCACACCTGTCTAAACACAGACTTAACATCCTCTTCATACCTTTGTTGACAAACAGGCACGGTGGAGCACAAAAGCCACGTTCAGTCGTACGCTCCAACATCGTGGCTCTTTCAAGGCAACTTTATCGGGTTCAACTCGGTTTACACAGAACACCACTGCAGGAAAGTCAGTAGTTGCTCCAAGGCCCTATTTTGAACGTGTCAGATTACCACCTCGTGTGTGGTTAGATATCCAACACAGTGAAAAGGTATCTGTAAATACATCCTACACACACTAAGATGACTTAGAAAATATGATCAGTAGCTGGTTACATACAACACAGCCACTCCAACTAGTGGAAAAACACAGACTGCTAAACAAATAAACAAAAAAGTGTTACTGCCTAAAAGTAGCAGTATGTGCCCAGGATTATCACCACCTCCAAATTTATGAGCACAGCACTGGAGAGAAAGAACCAACTGTGCATCAGATCCACTTCCCTGAATTTTAAAGCAACAATGTCACAGGAATTTTGGCACTGCTTTCCACAGAGCGTCTTCTCTACTTCAATGAAGACTACCCATAGATGCATCAGATTTGCTCAAAATCCAATGGCACACTTATGGACTTCAACAATAAGGATCAGCTGTGGATGTAGTACAGGAATTGCTTCAGGAACCTGGCCAACAGAGAAAACTTTCAGTAACATTAAATCTGTTTGCAGTACAGCCTCCTCAAAGCACAATGATCGAGCAGCTACTGGAGTCCCTGTCCAACACTAACAGAATGGAGCCTGGAGGCAGGATGAAATCCTATTTGCAACAGGACTTTCAAAGTGTTCCCACATGTTCTGTAGTATCTAAAAAAAAGGGTAAATTTGTGCTAGCACCCTACAAACACCCCAACTCTTGGCAAAATATAAATTCTCAAAGACAAGAAGTTAAAAACCAAACCAACCTAACACTACTTTAAGAGCGTGGCATATCTTTTACCCATCGAATGTTCACGATCTTTCCCTTTTACAAGTGAAAGCAAAAGTAAACATTCACATCTCTGTATTTGCACTAGTCTGCTCTACAAAAAAAAAAGTTAAGAGTCTCACCTAAATAAAATAGTAAGCATTAGAAGAAACAAAGTTCTCAACATGGCTGCTACCACATTAGTTTCATGTATTTTACTTTCATACACAAAACATTAAAGCCAGCTGTAGAGACATTTGTTAACATTTTTCAGGTCTTCACCAGCTATAGAAGTAAAATCGTCATCCATCCCTGAAAAATCCAGACTCTGGTCTTGCCACTCAACTAGTCCTTGAGCGCCAAAGAAACTATGGCTGATGATTTTTAGAGGGTGGGCAAGGCAGACTATAGAGAATAAGGACAGACTAATGCCCTTCTGAAACATATTAAACTGTGGTTGAGCAGCCATACTACAGGCAATGGACCACCCTGGAATTCTCATTTAAGGAAGTTCCGTGAAGGCTTTTTCACTGTATTTCAGATTCAAATGCATTCCTACTCAACAACTATTCTTCCCAAAATATCTCGGTATGTTCTGCTCCATTGAGGAGCATCAGGAAGAGAAGTCGCCCCAGCAGAAATTTAAGGACATAAGAGACTGCATACTTTTCCTGGAATGTATGAATTTCCAAATAAAAGTCAAGAACGGTGTGACAGGATACTCTCCTTCAATAGCACAAAGTTCTATTCTTTTGCAAGCAAAATATAGTACCACCCACTGAACCGATGACTCTACGTCTGGTTTATCTCATTCACTCACAATGGCATACTTCCTGTCTCTATCTATTCAACACCAGCTAACACCCATTTTGCATCCCAAGCCTAACAAAAATTTCCACTGCTGCCCATCTCAAGGCACATTTTGGAAGATAAATTCTAATCAAATAAGCTAAAGTGCCTCTTAATGTCAAATTATTCTGATTTTATTTTTTCATCTAATTGCACATTCTTTAAATATTAGTAGTCTACCATTCTGACCAAGTCAAGAAACATATGTAAAGGATGTGTTCACTTCAGAGTATTTTTTGAAGGGGAAAAAAAAAAAAAAAAAGAAGATTTAATTAATTTAATTCCAATATAAAGCAGACAAATGAGGGTAAGTAAGTCACATTATGATGACAGGATGCAAGAATCATCCATTTCTATGCCTCTTGAGCACAGAACAGCCCAAAACCTTTCCTGACTTCGGGTACATGTGCCCAGAATAGATGAATGCTTCATTTAAATACAGGAAGCATTTGTCATTGTAAGTGCAAGTCCTGACTGCCAGTTCAAAAAAGGTCAGTCTCTAAACAGCAAGAAGTGGTTCACACCCTTTGTGTTCAGCAAATGACTGAAAAAGTTTGAGTGAAACTAAATTAAACATTTTGCTTTTCTACCTGTGTAGTGGATAAATTATTAAAATGTAATGATCCTCAAGCTAACAGCTTCATTCTCCCCTAGACAGCGTTAAACCTTAACCTAAGTTTCAGCTTCCACAGAGCAGTTACTCAATTTAACACTCTGGCAAAACCCCACCTCTGTTTAGTACTGGATTACAGTTCCTTCCTCTAGCAGAAAACTAACACAAGACAACAACAAATAAGCTGTAGCAAACCAGAAATGTTCTGTACAGTTGAGTATATGTAAAAACAGACATGAGCAACTATAGTAGGGTAAAGAAGCACACGGACTTCGTGTGAAAGTTATCTCAGATTTATTGCATATCTGCACATACCCACAGCTTTATAAGAATATGCAACAGGCAGTTTCAAGAGTTCCACCTAGAAACAGCATCTGTTTAACTATCAGACAACTACTTTAAGTATAACAAGAGATAAAAACTAATAAAAGGTCCTTAGGTATCAGAACCATAGATGCTTTTTCCTTGAGCATAGATATTTACATTCATTAGCTTTCCATAAGCATTATCTGCTTATAGTCTACTGTAGAGTCGGTATTAGTGTGCCTTGAGGAAGAAAGCTTTTGATTACAAGGGAAGCAGATGCAACAAGACACCTTAAATTTATTTTTATTACTGTATGTTTTAAGTATTAAACATTATTCTAAAATACTAAAATAGTATTGTTTCTTAAATGCAGGGGAAGGAGAAATGGCGACACAAAAGAAAATATTTATTTCTAATACTCTGGTCATCTGGAATGACTTCTCATAACTCAAGTTATTTCAGTTTCACATGCATTAATAGCCTATAATAAACACACACACACACAAAAATGTAGCACAGGAGACACTCTCAGAAGTTAGCAAGTGCTTTTAACATCAATCACTGGAAGGAAACTCAGGTGTTACTTGGCAATGTTTTCAGTTATTGAAAGGGAGGAATGATTCCTTTCCAAGCACAACCCATCGCTTACCTTACAAGTCAAACTGTAACTGTAACTCCGCTTTTAACAGAGAGAACCGAGTACCTCTCCATGTAATCCAAGAGGTCTATCATTTCTGCTCTTACAGAAAAATGAAGACAAATATTATATTACTCCTCTGCCTAGCTACTTGATTTATTTCAGCTAGATAATAATGTAGGATATCTCAGACAGCGATTTTTCCAAGGCATTTTGTTACACAAGTCATCTGTCTTTAAAAAAGAAAAGAAAAAGAAAAAGAAAGAAAAAAACCCAACCCAACAAAACACATCGTTTACAATAAGAGCTGACTGCAAAATCAGTCAGTGTGTAATGAAGCATGGCCGCTGGCCTATGCTTGCCAAAAACACCCCGAATAATAATTCATGGCAAGAGTACCTCATGGATATCCGAAAAAGCAGCAACTCTTACCTTAACAGGAAAGCTACACTTGCCAGTACGAACGCCTTCTTCATCAGTCTGCCACTGATGAGGCCTACTGGCCTCTGGGACGTAGACATCTTTCTTTCTCCTAAAGCTTTGCCGTAATTTGTTCATTTCTCAGATTTTCACGTCCTAGAAAAAAGAAGAGGGGAAAAAAAAAATTACAATACTGCCAATAGGCACCAAGAGACACATTTAGCCACTTTGCGCCAACCACTATCACGACAAGTGTCCCTGTGAAGAAGGTGAGCTTCTGCAAATATGAATGGAGGTACCTGTGAAGGGAGAGTGTTTTGGACAGCTTCAGAGAAAGATAAGATATTCACTTCTAAGCAGAAAACACCACACCATTTGTTTAATATCTTCCCGCAGCAACTGAAGCATTAGACCCAGAAATAACGATTACTCTGGGCATAAGGTTACTTAAAATAGCTGGCAGGGAAGCTCTGAAGAGCGATGTGCATGAAATCCTGCCTTCCTGAATTTAAACACCTACCTAGAGCAACCAAGCAGGACACAAGTAGCACAAGTTTCCAAGGCACCCATGCAAGTCCTACAACCATTCATAGCCCTAAGACCGCTCCTAAAATTAGGTGCTTGTGCTGTTCTTTTTAAGTACGAGTGATAGGTTCATGCTTTTCCTGAGGGCCGCAGGCCCTCAGTCTACTGGTAAATGTTTTTATGTTTAAATGAGAAATGCACTGAACTCACTTCTGCATCCCGGGTAAAGCTTTAAACAATTACATAGTGTTACCTCTTCAAAGCAAAAAGATAGTTCTGTAATTACAATTCCAAAGCCTAGAATTGGATTCCTTTTATCTACTATTCTGTTCTGTTACGTATCAGATCCTATATACAAGCCAATCTACACTTTAGACATGCTCACCTTTACTGGATTCAAACTACAATCAGCCAAGAAGCTGTCAGAGAAAGGACTACTAATAGAAAGACTCAATATTCAGTTACAGAAGCAAAATCATATGTATACAATATGAGGAATATGATGCAACAATTTCAAAGCTGAACATAAGTCAGAAATTAAAAGCATTACAGAAAATTACTGAAAACTGATAATTCTGATCACCCAAATTTAAAATATTAAATTGTTTTATATCATGTTACACACTTCAGCCATTCCAAGTGACAAAATGGTGTGAGTTTGGTCACTGACTCCCCAAGCCCTCCTTCAGCAACCATCGCACTCCTCCTCTCCTCAAGCTCTAAGTCATTAGGCAAGTCGGCTCCCAGTGTATCTTACGGGCATGGCACTGGCTCATTTCTCTAGAATCTTCCGTCTTTCCATAATCCATTAGAAGCAGTATTGTAAAATAAGTTATATTTAAAAATATACCCATGGATAAAGCAAATATCACTATATCACTAGAACTGGTAAATATAAGTGGCAATCTTAATACTTGAAGGGCAACTAAGCATGCTACTCATGTGCCTGAGTTTAGTGACAAATGAACACGACGCTGCCTCATAGCACCGTGGGGCATTCTTTTAGCATAAGGGATAATTCCTGAAGTATTTCTCCATTAGCAAACAACCAGACCAAACTTCACTTTTACAACAAACATGTATGTTCAAAGCTGCTTGAGGACCGTTTGAAAGCAATAAAGTGTAGCATTCTAAGCAATCCAAAACTCTCCTGCAAATTAAGGGGAGGGTTGAGATGCATGGCAAAGGCTGTCCCTGGAAGAGAGGATCTACCTAGAAGAGCCACGAGCTCTAACAAACGGTGTAAGAGCAGGGGTAGGAAGCTGCTCAGGGATTCTCAATCACAATTATCTAGAGGGCAGCATTAGCTTCATGTCTTCATAGCTGCAAAATGCCTGACATAGCTAGTAAAATAAAAACCATTTTCTTGAATTTACTTGGCAGGGTTTCTAGATTAGAACACGTGTGCGAAACAAAAAACATGCACATTTCTTACCACTAAAGCTGAAACAGTTCCTCTACAAACACAGTGGCTTTATTTTACAAGCTAAAAGACATTTTAAAATCTTTCACTGTACAGAAGCAATTATGGAAGCTTTAAGAAGAGGTGCAAGGCTTCTAGTCTCCATTAAGGCTTAGAAGTGCATTAGAGCAGAATTAGTTATGTATTTTGCTTTACAAACTGCAGACAGAGAACTGTGTGCATCACTCAGTCTAAATGAAACAGAATTTTGAGGGGGGGGCCTACTCGATCACATCAGGCATGTGACATGTACTGCAGAAAACCTCCACACAGCACCCCAGCTCAGAGGACAGACAGCCATCCTTGTCTCTGCTGAAGAGCGGCAGTGCCACAGCATGATGAGCAAACCCACTGCTCCAGCTCTGGCTGGGGAGTCTGGGCAGCACACAGCTTAGAGCCCTGCTGCCCAGCCTTGCACTCTGGTGACTGAGAAATTGGGCACACTTCTGCCAAAAAGGGCAACAGACTCTTAAACTGCTACAAATGGGAAGGCTCATCTGCCGCTAATCTGATTAAAAAAGGACTTTGTAGAAATTTGAAACCTACAGATGTGTAAAAACAACCTGTGGAAAAGTTTTCAACGCAACTCTGAATCTTGACAGCTTCAGTAAGTAAATAAACAAGAAGCGAGAAGAGCCGGCAGCCACCGTACCCCTTGTGAAACTGCAGTCTAACTGCCTTATCATAACTTTTGCTTATGTGAGCGTTTCCTTGGACTTCTCCCAGGAAGCGTTGCTTTTGTCCATGAGATTGGCACCTTATCAGAGATTTATTCTGCCCAGGAATCTCAGTCCACAGGGTAGGATAAGAATAAGAGTTCTTCAACTGCACTTCCTATGAGAAGCTAAGGTGGCATTTTGCCCAAAAGTATTTCCTTTTCACTGAAAACCAAACCCATTTTCCTACATGTTCTAATTTTGAGCTCATGTTGACAACAAGCAGTTTAAAAATAGCTTATTCTATTTAATAGAAATGCAGCCAAATAGCAAGATTAATTTCTGGTCAGGTAACCAGTGAGCTTTCTCCAACTGACACACTCGGATTTTGAGATGTCAAGACTGTTTCAAGTAGGTTGCAAAATAGTTTGGCACTACAAACACTTAACTCACTGGTAACACACGTCAGCCCAATATAACTAGAATTGCCATCTGATGAGAAAGCATTAAGTAAGGCAACTCACACAGGCTGCATATTTGAGGATACAGGAGAGAAGCACATGAATTGCTGGAATTGAGTGCTGAAATACCTACTGATTATGGCTGGAGCTCAAAATCCCTGCGCAAGAGCTCGAGAACAAAACGAGTGAGCATTTTCTACTTGATTTCTCTGCAGTGCACTTCACATTTCCATGCAAGTGTAACATGCTGTCAACAGAACAAGAGACACCAATCTAGGCAGCCCCGAGCTAGCAGGGTATTTTCTATTAAAGTGATGGCATCACTGATACCTGCAAAAAGTTTTATGCTCTATCATGGGATTTAGCAACTGATTTTTGTCCTGTAACTAAAGGTATTTTTAAAACCTGCAAGATGAAACAAACCAAAATACCAAATACACCACTTCCTTTTCACTTTTACAACTCCAAATCCTGTTTGGGCCAAGGGAGAGGACAACAGAGAAACAGTATTTGAAGATAAACCTAGTCAAGGTGGGAAACTCAAAATCTAAATAAATTTAAAAAAATAGAATTATGTGAGAGACAAATGAGTAACAAAGGCTGAAAGCTTTGAAATCTTGTGGAGAAAAGAGACAAGGGCACTTTGGTTTTTGTTACATTTCAAGGTCATGTTGACCAGGCGGATAACTGCAGACAGCTCCGTATCTGAATGGTCATGCTACAGACAACAAACCAACAAACACCACCACACTACAAAACAACCAGATAAGAAAACCTCCACCACTTTTATAATCCAAGAGATTACGGCATTAAACTGAACATTCGACCAGTTCCCAAAGCACCATACAAATATCTACAAAAGGCATCGAGAAGACAAGTTATTTACATAGTGAGTTTATACATTTATGTTGCCATTCATTCCTATGCAAATTGATTTTTTTATATATATTTTTTTTTGAAAACACAGCTCCAAAACCAATTTAAGGAGAGTTTTGGCACCATTATTCTTCTGACCACCTGAAAGTATCATTTTAACATATCTGTTCACTGACAACTCAGGGGCAGCAAAGAGACAGAAGCAACGTTGTCACGGATAAAACTGCACACTGAAGCACTCGTGGCTTCATTGTCTTGTGCATCATCAGGTTATGGCTGCAGAACAAATTACTGTAAGATAAACCAGCATGTTAATTCATGTCTTGTTAGGTGCTGCGCTGTAGGAACGTGTTCGCTTTTATCCTTCAGTGAGCGCAAGCCAGCAATTTACCCTTCAGATGGGTAAGCTTCCACAGAAACTGAAGTTAGATCAGGTGGGAGCTGCTGATGATGCAAATTTGGAGCTTAGCTTGCCTTGCAGGAGTTCACAGTGTACCCATACCTTCAGATAAGCAGTTCATTTACATTTTGCATAAATGTTTCTTGCATAGCAGTCGCTGATGCAAAGTTATCCAAAATACAGAGTCTGTAAGGCAGAAGGACAGTATTGGTACCTGAATTGCATTCACAAATTTAAGTGGTTGGATTTTAGGCTAGGAGTGTTACAAAATTTCACACTAAGCAATCACAGTTTCAATACTGAGGATGAAAAGCAATGGAAAACCATTTTTTATCTTTCTTCTGAACTCTAGCCTTCACAAAGGTTACTTCATCTGCATTAAAATACGCAGTATCTTTTTTGTTTGCAATGGAAAAGGATAAAACCTGATTTTTAAGCCTTCACTTCAGCAAGTTTTTTAAAAGCACTCAGAGGGTTTGGGATTACTTTCTGTTTTCTCTCAGAATCGAACACTGATTCATATGTACCAATTTAGAAAAAGAGGAAATCATGGGTCAAATAAGGGCAAAGCACTCTCTGCAGCCCAGAAGAAATACAGAGTAGCCAGGGTGCAGGAGGGAACACACACAGACCCCCGTGCCATCCTCCAGCTTTATAGCACAAGTCGTTCTGCAAGCCTGAACCATCAGGAGCAGATCAAATTGACACATCAATAAAATTCCTAGAGGTATGCATTCCAAACAGCAGGGAAGTCTAGGTTTAAGAACAACGTGATATACGGATCGTCTTAAAATTTACAAGTCATCACATAAAACTAGCTCAATTAACATGTTGCAATCAGACTAAGCATTTGGGAGCGGGGGGCGTGTTAAAAAAAGAAAATGTATCTAGTATTGATAATAGAAAGGACCGTGTCAAATAGAGCCTGAAACAAGTTCATCCGCTTCCAGTATGGTTTTTGCCGAAGAAATACCAGGTATTAGTTGAAATCAAAGCATTCTTAATAAGGATGTGTTTTTCCTGCCAAAGTTACCTGATACTTCAGACCTAAGAGGACATGCAAATTAGCTTTATCTCCTTGAAAAAAAAAAAAAAAAAAGTGTTTGCCTAACCTACTTACTACAGAAACACTCCAGAAACATTCCTCAGCATGGCTGTGAGGATTTCTATCCTCAGAAAACTCTGTGCTTTGAGGTTTTTTTTCTTCAGCCTGGTCACACCTGTCCAAAGAGTGAGGACTAACAGCTATCTCTTCAGCATTCTCAAAGCTTGAATTTTATTACAAAATCCACAGGAGTCCCCACCAGGAAATGCAAACAGCCCTCACTTCCATGTTTCAGAAGAGTATTCCACATTGCTTTTTCCTATAAAACTCAATTCACTGCTGACACTTCCACATTATTGCAAATCTTGGCTACAACCAGGATGCTCCGACATCAGCAAAACATTTAGAACTATTTTGCTTTCTATTGCACAGTTTGAATCTTTAAATTTAAGATAACAATGTAAGAATGTTTCATTTATATGAAAGAGGCAAGCCAAGAAAGCAAGTTGATTGCTGCCAAGGTAAATAGCCTGTCCCTGTCTATTATGAAGCTGCCAGAATGAAGTTTTACTTCTCTGAAAAATCCTTATTAAGCATTGCTGTTAAACAAACGGTCTCCCCTCCTCTCCCACTTACACAGGACAAAAACATGTAATGCTCTATCTCTCCAAGCCTACTGTAAAGGTTAGCCAAAACTTGCTGCAATTGCCCTGCAACAGCGTCTCTGCAATTATTCACCAGCACAAGAACACAGGGTACCCTTATCTTCTAAGGAAGAAAAGGTCACCCCATGTGTCAGGTTTTGAATGCAGAACTTTGAGCCTTTTTGTAAGTTTAGATCCCATAAAATCTAATTAAATCCAGCACTGTCACACTGAAGCAAAGGCAGGCATGTAACCACATGAGCATGCTCACTAAAACATTACCAGCCCTGCTTACGCAATCCAGTATGACTAACCACATTATTCACCACATGGCTTTCCAACCCGTTTACCCTTTCATTACCCAATTAAGATCTAATAATACAATACTACAAGTAAGCATTCCAAGATCTGAAAATACACATAAAGGTGAAGCACGAATTCATTTGTTGAGACAGTAATTATATTTTGTTGTTATTTACAGTTCACATTTTCTGCAATGAAAATTGTGTTGAATACGTAATAAAAGACTACTGAAAGAAGCACATCAGCTCTAGAAAACTCATCTTCCAGCAGTGAAAGTAATATTTAGATCATACTTCAAAAACACAGAAGAAACTGCAACCTTAAACTCTGTATGTATAAAGACGAAAGAGATCAGACCTGTAACAGTAATAAAAAAATTCTGTGACATAATGCTTAAATTGTGATGCACTGTCATCGTAAGATGCTAGGTGCTACCCATCCTCTCAAATCCATCAGGTTTCTTGCTGTCTTGTACCTGAGCTGAGGTATAACATGAGCACTCCACAGCACTTGACAACTCTGTTTGCACCATGGATGAGGGTACAAAAGGGGGGGGGGGGGGATGTTATGACAGCAACATCTTACTTGCAAAACTCAGAGTTAAACAAAAATTGCAGACAGCTTATGAAATATCAGGAAATGAAATCATGAACTGTACTCCCACATAACTGTGTGGCTAAAACATTCAGCTACCAAAATTCCTGTCCTAAAGCTTAGTATTTTATAAAATATGCCAGACTCTTCAAACATAAATATCCCCAGATTTCAGCAGTTAAATACAGTATTCAGTATTCCCCATGAGTATGTAACAGAAGTACCAGCACAGCAACCACACTCAGACTCAAACTGTCAGAAAAACACAAGTTTGGTTATTCAAGGCAGAAGCTACTCCAGAAGATATGCAATGCTCTTTCTAGCAGTCTCAAGAGAAATCACTCACCTCTGCCAAACCTGTGAAGTTCAGTAAGTAAAAGAAAGCAAGTCTCCTTTTTTCCCATCAATAACTGTTCTAAAGCAAATGTCCCAATTCAGACTCCACAGTGACTGTAAACTCTGACTACAGTCCTATGCAATATGCTAATATGTTTAAGTGAAGTGGCATAAGGCAGTAATCTCCTTGTTTTATAGGCTCACTCTAAAAATATCCCACAATGCCTGTCAGTCACTAGTGAAAATCAGGTCTCCCAAACACTTTATGGGATACAAAGTGAGTCGAATTCTACTGCCTATAATATCTGAAAATAAGCAGAAGATTTCAAAAGAAACACAGGCTGTGCCTTGTGGAAAGCTGTTGAAGTAATTCTGCTTTGCAGCTCATCCGCACGCATGTGAGGAATTTTAACTAACCAAGTCACGCCAGTCTCCAAGTGAATCATTTACATTTAGGGCAGCTACATCTCAGACAACTGAACAGTTTTCAAACATGAACACCTCAGGTTTAAAAGGTATCTGTACAAATACATGATGAATTTAGAAAAGAAATTAGATGTTAAAGTACAAAAAGGGCTGAAACAGTGGAAAAATATTTCCTTTAATCGCTGAAATCCAATAACCAAAGATTGAAGTTAAATACATCAAATTTCACAGAAGTAAATGCATTTTCAAAATTCAAAGAAAATAACTTTTCCAAGTAAAGTAAGTATATTTTATTGGTAAATCGGTCACAAGGTTTTTACACTGAAATTACTTCAGTAGGATACATCCACATTTTACCACCAAATAATCAGTGTTTGACTAGACAAGGAATAGTATCCAGTAAGGCAAACATCTGTTGCTTAGGAGTAGAAAAGACCAAATGTAAATCAATCAATCAAACCTTCGAGCTATTGACCTCATCATTACCCACTTACTGTGAGTTCAAAACCAGACTGTATTTTTGGTTCTGGATCTTAAGTGAGAGCAGAAACAGCAGACAAACAAGTGACAGATCCAGAGCACGCATTTCGGGAACCAACATGAACTCTAAACCAGATTATTTGGAGGATCCATTTTAGCAAGATTTAGTAAATAAATAAATGTATTCCCAACAGAAGCTTTATACAGTGTTTCATTTACAATGGTCATGGCTCAACACAAAAGCAAAAGCCACAGCATTTTGACAACTGATCCCAACAACAAGGGCTCTGCACCAGCACACAGCAACCTTACAAGTCCAGTCCACGTGTCATGTTCTGGAACTTTTTTGTTTGAAACAAAAAAATTATAAATTGGTATCAGCTTTATGAGAAGTCTTCAGCGAGAATGGACAGTAGTGCTGCCAATTCTGTCAGCAAGTAGGATTCAGTACAGAGAAACTAGGTAAGTTCCACTAGGTAAACCCATAAGAATAATGGCATGTCCAGATGCAGACTGGGCAGTTATGATAGGGCTCTCTGCTGGAAACTGATTTTTATTTTATTCACATACGCTCTCAAAAGCAAATAGTTACATCACTGTTTACAGCTAGTGAAACACGTTCTGGAGTAGATTAAACTGAACTGATTTTAGAGGTACAAGAGGATCTCACAAGAAGAAATTATTCTGTAATAAAAACAGCAGAGGAAAGCACATGGAAGAAGGATAAGAGATTGAACCCAACTATAAATAATGATGAATATTAATTCAGCTATTACCATTGTCTAGGAAAGATCGTAAGTCACACGTGTAGTCCTCCAAAAATGTAACTGTCAAATAAGCAAACAGTAGTACCAATTATGAAAGGAGCAGAGCAAAAATCAGTAAGATGTCAGAGCGCAAGACCAGACTCTGCTCAGCTTCAATACCACATAGCTCCTGTAGCTAATACACCCTTCCTGAAATGAAAGGAAAAAGTAACAAGGATAATTAGGACTACATCAACAGCTTCTATTGAAGGACAGATTAGATACATAGAAGGTCTTCACCTCAGAAAAGCAATTTGCTGGTGGGGAGAGCTACAAAATTACAACATCACAAGTATTAGAAAGTGAACAGGGAACGATGATTTTCCTGTTCTGATGTTGTAGAATTTGAAGAGAAACAACAGAATTTTCCAGCTATCCAGGTTTAAAAATAAAATAGTATTTCTCTCACGACACAGAATTAACTTGTACAATTCCTTACCCTGTGATGTTTTAGAAATTAAAAATAGAAAAATATTACAGAAAAACCACACACATAGAAAACTCACCCAAAAAACCCAAACCAAACCAAAACACCCACAAGAGCTTTTAATTACTTGATCAAAACCTCCGAAGGCTATTAGAAACTATAGCGGAGCTTTAGCCTCCCATTCGGGAACTCACCCAGTCCAATCTGACCAGCTGGGAAGGCTCAGTTTATGTCTGCCTTAACCTTCTATTCTTCCTCGGGATCCAACACTGATCGCATCACAGAACTGCTGTGCTACGGAGCCCTTATTGTGAACCAGCATAGCTCACAAGCTGGTCACCACCAATTTAACTGGCCAAAGCCCAGCGTTACAGCTGTCAGCATCACAGCAGAGTTGCTAGGATGCAGCTACACCAGGACCAGCAAGAGCTAGCTCCCTACACATGGTAAGGATCTCCCTTTACCAAACCCACAGAAGCCAAAGATTCTATAGCTCAAGACATTTAAATGAAAACCAGCACATAAATTTGTATATTCCAGATATCTCACAGTTTTAATTACCGTGGCAGCAAGCCACGTATGCACTAGGCAATCTCAATTAGAAAATGAAAGTCTGCTTAAGCTGCCATGAAGTATGTGTGAGGAAAAATTAGCTCATATATTCACAGGATGACAGATGACTCCTTGCTATACCAGTACCGCAGCGGGTCCAAGCACTTCACTCAGTCCCTACTTGGCAGCTGTTATGTGGCCATTCAAGTCACTTTACTAGATCCCATCCTCCAACGGTTAAATAAATATAATTAAGGTCCTTTTATCTGTGCATTTTCTTCAGCTTGTTCATGCCAAATCAGCCACATTTTTGACTACAGCCAATGCAGAGCAGGGGGGTGAGTGCCACAAAAGGCACTGAAAGTGAATTTGTGAAGGCTTTGCATCCAGCTTTTGTGAAAATGGCAGGTTTTGATAATAAAAGCCTAAAGAAAAGATACAGTAACTTTTTCTGTCTGTCAGAATATTGGAAAAATCATTTGATCCTCCCTCAGTATGCCTAGCAACACAAAAATGTTCACTTTCACATAAAGACTGTCAGAATCTTAGACAACTTGCTCTGGTGTCCAGCACAGCAACTATGGTTAACTTGAAAAATGGATGTTCTTACTTGACAGAAATATTCTTATTTATTATGAATGAATGTTAGCATTTGTACACCTGTCCAGTGAAAGTTTTGAGTCATTCCATAACCCTTTTCTCATAATGGCTCTTTGCAAAACATTACCAGGAACTAACAGGATTATTTCCCAAATCTGTTTGCTTTACACAAATGTAATCTAATTAGAAGCTAGCTTAATGAAGTCAGATAGAAGCTGTAAATTCTTTTAAGCACATAGGATACATGGTTTTCTGAATTTCAGCACCAGTTAGATACCTTTAAAAATACTATGCAATCTCTCCAGAGTCTAATAACCAGTCACGTTTCATCACCTGCAGAAGAACTCACAAGATGCTTAAGGAATCCGTAACCATTGTCCCTACAAGAGGTGTCTAAACAGGATACTCTAACACAATTCCAGCTTTCTGGTACAATTTTGTATATAAACAGCTAGTATTCCTTAGGATTACATTAACACATAAAACCTCAGTTCGTGTCTAACGTTTCCAACGTCTGCTCACTGTGAAGCCTTCAGAAGATCCAAGCACAACTTCAGCAGCACACTTACTCAGTGACTTGGAAAATTATATATCATAACATAACTGAAGAGGTATCTTGGAAAAAGTATTCAACTTCATAAAATCTTGATCTATACCATTTGTGTCAAAAAAATCCCCAACCACAAGTGTCATAGAATCAGTTACTGGAACATTATGTTCACATGACAGTAGCAAGAAATGTTGACTTGGAGACTGACTTATGGTTTTTTCCCCTCTCAGGTTCTGCAATAGTGCCTTTCTTAAAAATCCCACTTTCAAAATCCCTCTCTCTTGAAGCTATAACATCAACTTCATGGATATACCAAAAAAAAAAAAAAAACCAAAAAACCAAAAAAACCCCAAACCATTAAAAATGAACCTATGAGCTGAAAAAAACCCCAGATGATAAAGTCAAGTCCAGTATGGGCTAAAGAAGATTTAATCTGCGAATTTATGCCCTTTCTGTTGTGTACCTCAACAGCTAATGGATTTTTAGATTATCTCAAGTGCTGCTTTTAAAGAATAACCCCACAGTCTGACATTGTTATACCATTCTACCAATTTGCCACAACTCCAGTCAAGGCTGGATTTTTCTTTGTTCATGGAAACAAACCTGAAGCTCCTCAAACCAATGCCAAAACCTTTTATCTTACTTTATAATATCCATGTTTGGATATCATCTGTTCAGGGTATGTGGGTGGGGGAGGGAATCTCAATGGAATTAGGAAGAATTTTGGGTGGGGGGTTTCTGTGGTCAGAGGAAAAAAAAAAAGATGGGAATAAAAATAAAAATCAATCAGACTGCATTTAAGGTTTGGGGTTTTTTGAAGAACTCCCAAGTCAATTTAAGATAAACAGATGTATACTTCCCTCCCTACTCCCTTTTTCTATCACCTGGCATTTAAAGCCTTTTGCTTATAAGGATAGTAACATTTGTCTTTATGGAGGCAGTAGATAGGAAGTTAACTGCTATTGCTATGAAATCTCACAGGTGCTGGGTTTTGAAATACTGGTAGTAATATCTCTGACATTTCCTTTCACAGAAGTTACCAGGTTCCATTATGATCACTAAAATCAGTAGCACGTTATTGCTCATCAGAAATAATATATTTATGAATTTACAATTACATGCTCAGTGAGAATCATCACATACAGCTTGAAAAGTCTATAAATCCAGGGGTCCATGTCCAGATTGGTTATTTATCCTCCCATTAGAGAGGAAACACAGTTCCATTATACAAGCCTACTTTATCTAACAATGAAAACATATCTCTCTAAATAATTAACTCAGTAGACATCCAAACAGTTTCCACAGTTTTCACCTAGTATCAAATTAATAACTACAACATGCCTCCATGATAATGAAGATTCTTGAAAGAAAACATTACTCAAGAAATGGAAGGACTCTGTTAAATTCTTTAACAATCTAGTCAAAATATTTGTTTCCAGCACCACAATTAGATCTTAATTCCAGCCTGTAGTTAATACTTAAACCAGTTAGTCCAATATAACATCCTCTAGTGCAGGGGGAGTTGGAAGGTGGGCGGG
>JANVCC010000076.1:1210352-1263049 GCA_025345505.1 Todiramphus chloris collaris
GTGTGTGGAACAAACCCAAACGTCATTTCATTACCTGAGACACTGTTCCAAACTAGTAAAACTGCTTTACCTACCAACTGCACTGTAAGCACTCACATCAGCATTTCAGCTTCTAGCCAAAATTAAATCCATTGCAATTTCACACACAAGCCAAGCCTTTGGTTTAGAAGGTTTCAACTTGCTGTACCACGTTCCTGGTCACAAAATACTGGAACCTTAATGCAATCTTTCTGCTAGCTTTCTCTTGGCCATATTAATTCCAACTGTTAGCATACAGCCTTTATTATCTTTTTCAAGATCAGCATGAACTTTCTGTTACAATACAGGCAAATACTACAAACAAACATGCATTAAAAGCCAGAACAAGCCTTTCCATGTATGTTTTCCTCACAAGTTGTACTCTCACAACTCACGCACTTTACCAGCTTTTATTGTACGAACAGGTATCTACTGCCTGCATGTTTGCAATATACCAGATACTGCTAATAATGAAGTCAAAAACACCTCAAGTTATCAGTAAAACAGATTTTTTTTGGCTAGGGCCAGGTAAGAGGTGCAGAAACATTGCACATTGTACTGCAATTGAGCGACTATCAACTTTATTTAAAATAAGCTGCCAGCTGAGACACAGATAACAAGACAAAGACATTCATTATTTGAACAAATTAAGCCCTTGGCTTTCTTGTTACTGTTGTTCAAATCCAGGAAGAAGGTCCAATATTAATATTGCACTGAACAACAGAGTTAAGCGCAGAGGATGCAGATCCCTAAAGCTGTCCTCACATTAGTTATGTTACCAGTGGAGAAATCACCTCCCTCCTGTCATGATCTTAAGCAAAAAAAAAAAAAAAAAGGAATCTGTTTATCTTACATGGGATCATGCTTCCATCCCTTTCAGATGGTTAAACATATTCCACAGCCACACAGCAGGTCACGTTCTCCCACAGGGAGATCAGGCCACCCACAAGTCAGTACCAGAGTGCATGCAGAGCTGCCAAGAACAGTGGCAATTCAGCAGCTCCGCTGATGCCAACAGCCCTCATGAACACACCAGGCTGACTGAATGACCTTGGCCAGGCTAGAACTGTAAAATCCACAGAGGTCTCCCACCTTTCTAAATCAGTTGGTTGTTCACTACACTAGAGCGGCTACAAAGATCGACTTCAACACCCAGAATTTGGAGTGCCAAAAAGGGCGCTGCCCAGCAGTAACACATGCTGGAAAACCATGTGGCTGCAGTAGCCTCTTGAGTCATACATTAGCTGTCATCTTCCCAACTTGAAACAGCTTGGCAAAGGAACAAGAAAAGTCAAACAGGAAGCAACCGGGAAAACTGTCTTTATTCTCACTGGGCCTCCTGTTCTTCAGAGCAATCAATGAAGCTTCAAGCTCAGCAGACAGCAATATCACACAACGACCCTGGTACCCTGCATGCAGTGACAGCCGTTCCACAGCTGCAGCACAGCACACTGCTACCAGTCTCTCCTCAAAACTGGACACAGAATGGAGCAAGTGGCAGATCAAAGTAACCAAGTCATCATTCACAGGAGTTTCCTCTGAATAACACATTCAGATTCTACTACTGCTGTATTGTGCATTGCCTGCTGATGGATGACCACAGGGGCAAGCAACAAATTTCATTCCTGGTATGAATGAGTTTGACGTAGCAGCAGGATGAGCCTGGGCCAGTAGGAAATGCTGCTGCTGCCCAGGCTGGTAGATAGAGAGATGCACCTTGTGTTGCGTGTCTTTGTATGGAGAACATCACCTTACTTCCATAAAAGAGTTGCGTCCTGGGGTGCCAACTTAGCTTGGAAGCAGAAGACAGGACAAAGAGGAAAAACAGCCTAAAAAATGCCTGCAGTGTAAGAGCTGTCCCCCAGCAGCAGGGTAGGCACGACAGGGATTTGGTGCAAAGGATACTGGATATTGTGCTGCCAGATTCACAAAACCATAGAAGTCACAAGTGTGTTATCTTCACCAGTTATTAGTCACAATGTCCACCCATTCAAACAATACTGTGAATGAACTCAATTATTCTGGCAAGTGGCTGTAGCGTAACTATTCCTTTCATCGATCCCCATTCTTCACCATGCCCACCGCTTTCCCTAAATTCAGAAACCATCAAAAAACCCAACACTCTAATTCCTTAGAGAATGTGCATTTGTCCCATATACAATAGGCAATGTACAGGACATTGATAACATGAATAACACCATTTAGAATGTGGGAGACAACAGCACCTTCCTTCACAGGGAATCAATTACACATTCCTCAATTATCTTTCAAGTCCTCTATGTACCATAAACTTCATCCTATTTACTACACTCACAGGAATAGAATTTAGGAGCCGGGGATGCAAATATCAAGTCAATGACATAGGTACTGAATTGAGATAGGAAGCCAGTTTATCACAATCTTGGAAAATCAGATCTCCTAAGAAGTTGGCATAATCCCTTCTTGCTGGCAAGTTCCACAAGAGTGGATCTTGACCACAACCCCTGTGGAACCAAGTATCATCTTACGTCCCTTTGAGATTAACAAAGACATGTTTTAACTAGGACAGAAAACTTTAGTGCATGTGGCAGAACTCATCATCCTTCTGTAAGAGTTTTCTTTTGACATCTGTAGCTGCCTAGCTTACCACTGTAGATAGAGATGCTGAAAGCATCTACATAAAACCTTCCCTTCTAAACGCAATCATTTTATCACACAGTTTTCCCAGCATAGACTTGAGAAGTTGGATTCCCACTCAGAAAGAGAAGCATCACAGCTTGTGTAAATTAAGAGGAGAAAAACCCAAGTATTACAAATGTTTCTCTGGCCAGTTTAGCCTTGTGACAGTAGAATTTTGCCAAGTCTACAGGCATTTGAATCACATGCCCCAGAAAGAACCAATGGAAGCCACAAACCACCTCTCCACAAATTTCACACCAAGCATACTTAAGACTCATGACAAATTGATTTTTTCCAGTGGTTAGGCAAAATAGATAAACTCATAAATATTACCCCAAAAGATGAATCATCTATGCAATAACATGTTCTTCAGTTATTTACACTCAATAGTTTACATAAATAAGGCTTCTTCAATGAAACTTAGCAAGCTGCAGAAGTAGTAACGTAAGAATTTGCAAGGGCAGCGTAGTTTAATCACTCCATCTTTCCTTTTAAGGAGAGGTGATGTATTTGAACAAGCTCAAAGTTCTCAATGAGTTTTATATTCTTAGTTCCCTCACTGTCTACGAGAAGATACTCTATAAAGAAAGAGGCTGCATTTGCCCAAATCAGGTTCTCCATTTCCACGTCACTCTGTTGTGGAACAGAGCCACTGGAAGTTGAACTCCAGCACAGTTTATACAGGGATTTTATAGAAACATTTCTATAAAGTACACAGTGTCTGACTATACAAACCAACAGAACCTTCTCAGCCTTTCCAAGTCTTGAGTTTGAGTGATGCCCACACTATTAAATGACAACAGCTTCCAGTACACTCATATTCACATTGCCTGTTGTGAGCAACTTGTCACAGAAAAAGGCTGCAGTCCATGCATCATGTCTGACAGCTACTGTGGGTTTCCTTTTTCCATTTTCTCTCCCACACTTAGTCCTTCTATGTTCAACCTTAACTCACAGCTGAGTTCTGTCTTGGTCAGTCAATCTGCATTTCAGAAGCTTCTCAAGATTAAACTTTACAGGTATGTTGGCTGGAAGTAGACCTACCAGTGTTACAAGATGAAACCACCTTAACCCTGAATATATAGAAAGAATAAGAGGAAACTCAGCATACCCTGGATTCTAAACCCCAAAGCTGAAAAGCAACCACAGAAATTTTTAGCAAGCAAGTACAGAAAGTTTTGTTCCCATGACTCACAATATTTTTTAAACGTATTGAGTTTGTGAACTACACCAGGCCTTTCTTATTACTCACGTAACTTCTCTCTCCCTCAACTCTTAAAAAAAAAGCAAAAAACAAACAAAAAAAACCCCAGCCCAATGAAAAAAAAAACGACAAACCAAAACAACAACAGCCTACAGTTGAAGGTGGTAAAATAACTTCAGTGGCTGGAATGAAATGCTTATCATAGCCTCTCTGCGAACCTCTCAAGTGCGGCAGGCTGCTGTAACAAAGCCAAGTTAACCAAGGCTATCTTGGATTGTCCTACAGCCACACCCAGGAATGCAACGCACGCCAAAACTCAACAGTTGGTCGCTGACGCAGGCGCGGGAGGAATCACAATGTGCGCTCAATCAGTTTCTCACCGCTGGAATCATAAATTCAGGCAGGTTTGCTATAAATAGCTAGCTCTGTAGATATGGGAGGAGATAGGAGCCGTATGTAGGAGACCCAAATACTAATTACGCACCAAGTAAAGTTTCAGCAATATAAAAATTAAGGAAGAAGAGGAGATTTGGGAAATGGCTTACTTTAAGGCATAAAGCCTGCACATTCTGAACCCTCAGGAAAAGAGAGTAACTGAGAGATAAGGCTGTGGAAGAAATCCCCCATATATTATATACCAATGCATATAATCAAGTTACTGAAATTATCTTTTCTAGGTGAAACAAGTGAAATTTGTGTGGAAAAAAAACCACAAAAGATTAGCTGGTAGCAGCCTGCCCTGTAACACAAGACACGAGGATGAAGACAAAACACAAGTGTGTCTGATGTACTGCTTGGTTAGGCTAAGGAGCATCAGCAGCCTCCCTGGAGGTCTGGGGTTTGTTCTGCAAACCCAACTCTGCAGCAAAAAGCATTTCCACATTCTCTTTCTCAGAGAGGGGCTGTGAGACTTGCAGTTCCTCCACCTCATTCCTATCCTGTTTCTACAGTGAAGTTAAAATATAGGTTACTAACTTGACAATGTACTCAGACTGAATACATGAATACTTCTATAATTCCTGATCTAGTGGTAATTTCCAGAATAATTGAGATTAATCTTTAAAGGTTTCAATATTTCAAACAGTACGAATTAAAACTTAGTGCAGATAAGCCAATTCCATCATTTCTTATTATCCAGTAAAGCAAAGGATCCCCAAAGATTTGAATGGCCAGATAACTTAATCTGCCTACGCTTAAGATTATATTCATAGATGGACATACATATATGATCTGCTGCAGTCTTTGCCGTTTTATTGCTTTTGGGTTTATTCCAGTTTTTTGGGGTGGGGTTGTCCTAGTAAGAACATTTTTACTTTTCAAAATATTCTCTGTAGTGAAGTGACTTTTCTACTAAGGAGGATTTTTGTAAATTTTGGTATTGTTAAGGCCCTCTTCTGGAAGCCACTCTGAATAGATAAAAAAAAATTAAAAATTAAAAAATACACATACCTATATCTATCTATATATCTTACATTCCACAGAAATAAGGACCCCTAAAGCAAGCTTGTAAATTTTCTTCCTAAAGGGGTAGAGGGGTGGAGACTGTGAAGGACAGGGGTATTTGACATACTGAATTTCCCTGATGATAGAAAGATTATAAAGCATTCCTAAAATACTAGATAGTCTTGAGGTTCACAGTAGGAGGCTATTATTTCCTGCTTGATGATGATATTACATTACATGTAAAAAAATAATCATGTTGGTAGAATTAAAATAGCTAGAACATGGGAAGCTCTCAGCAGAGGTCTGCTTGTCTCTGAAGGGAGACTCCGGAAGGGACCAAGGCAATTGCAACACACCAGCAAGAGAGATGACTGAACACAACTGTAAAACCTAAACATCCCGGGTTGATGCACGTTATGTAAAGTTAATCCATGCTCACCGCAGTGCAAAATCCAAACCGGTATCTCTGGCTCCAATTCCCCTTGGTACAATTATTTGTGAATGAGAAAGAAAAGAAACAACATGCTTTTTGAAGATGTGGGTGCCCACAGACTATGGGAGCAGGCAATGTGTGTCAGGATTACTGACTATGCATGATGTCCTAAGTCTGAAGAGGGGAAGAAGAAAGAGGAAAAAAAAAAAAGGACTAAAACACAAGTAAAAAAGATATTACTTCATCATTACCACAGCTGTTGCTAAGTGGCACATTATCTAGCTTTAAAGGCCACTAATTATTGACAGACATCAAAGAGGAAGCAGATTTTGAAGTAGAAATCTGAATATTAATAGCATGATTGAGTGTGATGTTTAAAAGCAAATGTAAGCTAGGGTCAAGTCTTCAAACTACAGAAACATTCAAATTTATCTACTAAGTACAATGTAGAACCCTCCAGTGTTTTGGTTTTTTTATTACATTTCAAAGGTTTGAACTGCTTCATCATCTCAGTAACTAGTAACTAATTTTCTGAATCTATGTGGTTAAATATTCCTCCTATTAGTACAATTATAAATATTATTCATGATCTCACTAAATTTGAAGGGCTTGGTGGAGATGAGTTCAGAGAACTTGGAAATCACTTCTCTACAACTTTCTCAACTGCATTAGGATGCACATTTTCAAAAGGAATAAGCTTCCTGGAGATGCCTCTCAATTCATTTATGATCTTTCATAAAAATTCTCAAATTTTACAACTCACAAAATCTTAGGGTAAAAAGATGCGGTATTCAATTGTTAGGAAACAAAGGGGAAGTTTACAACCTTAGTTCAGGGAATAAACACATTACTCAACCGGTCAAAGAAAGCAGAACTGACTGAGAGTACATTGTTGCACCTAATTCAGTCAAAAGTGATAACAAATACCTACTTTAATAATCTGAATCCTGTGCACCCAGGATTCGAAGTGAAAACCTCCTATGAAACACTCACTTTTATGTATAGAATTAATGTTTTTGGTTTCCACAGTACTTAATTTATAATTTAAAGAAAAAGTCTGTTGTTTTAAGAAGTCCACCCACACAGACTTGGCCAGTTACATTACTCACAAATAAATCCAGATGACATAATTCTCCAAAATTCAGAGCATGAAAATGTAAACCTCTTCAAGAGGAAGAGTGCGAGGTGAGAATGCTGCTGTGACACCAGCTTTGTTGGACAGGCTACCCTGAGACACTCCCTGCAAATTCTCTTCACCGCCCACATCCCCTCATGTCAGGTACACAGAGGTGACACGCAACAGGAAGGGCCTGGACAGCTTTCATTCTGGGTCAGGTATGCTGAAAATCTTTGGGGAAACCTAAACAAACATGGGTGAAAATAAAGGCTATGTCCGAGGTACCCAACTGGGGTCTCTAAAACACTGGTGCACACAAACCGAAGCCATCTTCAGCTGTATAGTTTTGCACGGGTTTGGTAGAACCTGCATCAGTTCTGAGACACCTGGCTCCCAAACAAACATTTTCTAAGAGACTAATACAATGATAATATATTAGGACATCTCTATCAGAAGCAGTAGCTATATCCTTCTATAGAAACTAGAGCAGCTTACCGTGACTGCCATTTATTACAGTCCACCAGAAGCAGCATAACGCCTACATAAAATATCATCTACTGAACACTTGGTTGTTCTGCAGTTAGCGTGCTCATAAAGTCCATCCTTCCACGACAAAGGATGGAAACCAATGTTTTCTAGCAGGCAAAGACAATCTTCTTCATTGGTACAACCACCGAAGCAACACCTTCAGTGACACCATACCCCTTCTGCAAAACCTGAGCAATCACAAAGCCATTGCAGGTTCCTCGCCCTGTACAGAAGGTGCCCCGTTTCCTTCAGTATCTGCAGGGCACGTGCAAGGCTTAGCCAGCTCCAGCTGTGCTCCCTAATAACATAAGAAAACCTGCAAAAACAGCTGGCAAGGAGCAGGGTAATGTCCCAGAGTGAAACATTTTAACAGCTCTTGTGTATTTAAACTGCATCGTATGTTCAGTTCTATACATTGAATTGCGTGAATCCTGCTTTGACCCGTGTGTGTCCAAATTTGTTGTTATGACCAATAGAGCTACTTTACTCTTCAGCACACACCTATAAAAATAACTGTACAGAAGAAAGGCTCTCTAGATGTGCTAATGAGAGAGTTACAAGCCTAGACAGAAGGAGCAGAATACTTAATGGCAGCACAGAGGCCTACAATTACAGTAAAGTCCCAATATAAATTTTTACAAGATTACAGCTGGAATAATTCACCTGTCCTGAGAAGGAAAGAATCCAAAAGGCAGAAGAGAAATGAGACAGTAAGGAAGATGTTCCCAGGATTTCTTTCTTCTGCTTTGAATTACAAAAGTCACCCGTGTTTTTTATTCCCCTGTCAACTCCCTTCAAATACTCAGTCAACACGGTTTCCCTGGACAGCAAAGACTGGAGCAAATATCTGGACTAAGTATCTCTGGAAAAGAGGTCTGCACATACTCAGAAATCATTTTTTTTCATGTCAGAAAACCAAACAGTGTTTTTTTTATAACTACCAGGATTGGTATTTATATATAGTTATTGGTCTACACCACCTAGCTTCTGCATTTTTTTCCAGTTTTCTTAAATAAACTTACTGATTGCATCATATCAAGTACAAGCTAATGCTTGTGCACTGGATTAAAAGCACAGGAGTAGAACCCTGCATGACTGTATGAACCCTGTATGAGCTATTACTGGGTTTAGAGAGCTCAAGTAATAAGATGCACGTGTTGTAGAAGAGCAGGGACTAATTATCTATCTGAAAATCAGAGAGCACTCAGATGCAAAGAGCCTGCTCCAACAAGGACAGTGAAAGAGTGAAGATTCCCAGACAGCAGCTCTGTTACTGTAAGAAGTAACAGATTACTGTCATACACCAAGATGGACCACCCTTACTAAACACACTGTTGAATGACAAAAAAGTTCCATAAAATATACATACCTCTATTTCTAGATTTTTTCCTGTAAAATAACTCATCCCTTTTCAATTTCACGTGCAATTATTTGATAAGAGCACTTCTCTGGATTACTATTGCTCTCCTCACATGAAGATGTTAAGCAGCCCTAAATCAGCAGAACAGTATAACTAGAACAGGAGAAGCGATTTTTGCCTTGTAACTTTATCAAATCTAATCTTTTGCAAGAAGCTTTAAGTTCAATACCTCAATCTTCTTCTGAGATAAAGATTCAGAGTCCAATCTTAACGTTGAACAATGAAATTTTGCCAACAGACACTTTACTTTTTTTAATAGGAAGAGAATTTTACAGGTTCCAAATTCTGACTACCTAACAACAGAAGAGTAGCAGCATCATGAATTTATACCCACAAACAAAGAAAAAAAAATAGCAAGTAACATTACATGAGGTGATAAATTACATGTGGAATTTCAGGTCCTTGAGACAGTTCTCAGTATTGAAAAAACAGCATAGGAAAAATGCACAAGCTACACAGTAACAAGATACACTTACTATGGAGTTCATCAGCAATTTGGGGGATATTTTACTTTGTTTTTACTTAACCAAAGCTATTAAGATCATTATGCATCATCCACTGTACACTCCACATCTAGTTTATTTGACCAGTTCAGTTTACTGGCTGGTCCAAAAGGCTTTATCACATCTGCACCCTTTCCTGCAAGGAGAAGGCACATCTTTATCTCAAGTGAGCTAAGCAGGATAAATGGGATTAAAAAGGAAACATTACTCAGCTGTACTGGTATGTTATCTCTCAAGATGTTTTAAATAGTGATCTAAAGTTTATTGTGACATCTGCTTAACCCTATCAAAAGACCAGTAATTCACCTTGAAAAAAAGTACAGTGAGCTTCTGTGAATCTAAAGCACTTTTTGCTGCAGTAGGAAAGAGTACAATAAGGAGGGGCTTGTTTTGCTTCAATTTGTATAAAGGTTGTGGAGAAGGGACAGGGAGAGAATAAAACAACACTTTTCTCTATTGTCAGTGCTTGAACTTTCTGTCAGTGACACAGAAAAAGTACACAGATGCACCAAGTCAATGTGTAAACTGAAGAACATCTGTTGATGTAAACATCCTTGGGGAATAAAACAACTTTTACAACCCTTGTGGAGAGAAGAAAAAAGTGCTTCCTGAGGATTCAACAAATCATCACTCCCATTCGGAAAATAGAAGGGAACCTGACTGACCTGAAAGATGCCATTTTAATCCCAAACCGAAGCACACTGTACAATTTACATAGATGGCTATTGTGGTTGCCAAGGTAGGAGTGGGAGAAGTAGCAAGTGTTCTATAATTTGAGATTCCAAAAACAACTCTTACAGCTACAGAATTTGAGTTTTAGGCAACACCATCAGACCGCTTCCCAAAACCTGGGGCAGCAGAGGCCGTGACTCCAAGGCAACATATTTATAGCACACAGTACCCACATACCACTACTTATTCTATAATTAAACACCACAACAACATGCCATTATGAACACAATGTCTCTGACAACGTACCACATTCAGATGAAATATCTTTTAGATAACTGAACTCAATCCACTCTGGAGTGGTATTTCCTGGCCAACAATGACTAACTCTTCTAAGCCATCATTAACTATCAGGAAATACCCACCCCCGATATCAATTACTATTTAAACATATACCAAAGTGTTCTGTTTTGAACGCATTCACTCAGAGTGAAATATCCCATAGGCAAACATGAGGTAAAAAGACCCCAACTTTTCACCAGACTTCAGGTAACTTCTGGGGAAACCTTATGACAGCCCTTCAGTACTTAAAGGGGGGGCTATAAGAAAGATGGAGACAGTTGCTTTAGCTGGACCGGTTGCAATGGGACAAGGGGTGATGGTTTGAATCTAAAAGAGAGGAGATTTAGACTAGATATAAGGAAGATATTTTTTCTAATGAAGGTGTTGAAACACTGGCACAGGTTGCCCAGAGAGGTGGTAGAAGCCTCATGCCTGGAAACGTTCCAGCTCGGGTTTGCCACAGCTCTGAGCAGCCACATCTAGCTGAAGATATTCCTGCTCACTGCAGGGGGGTTGGACTAGATGACCTTTAAACATCCCTTCCAACCCAAACCATTCTATGATTCTGACCATAGCACAAAATAAAGACCTAATATTTATGACATGTTAGGGCCAGATTTCCAGCTCACCAAACTTGTAAAGCTTCACTGCAGAACAACACTGGGCTCCTACACAGGTGTCTCCCTCCCTCCGCCCACATACAAAAATGTTTCCTGAATTAAATCAATCCAAAATCACTACTATGCCTGGGATTACAGGTTAAAAGAAGAGCTTGCACTAGTACTGCATGTACTTTGTACGGTGAGGGCAAAGGTCTTCAGAGAGCCCAACGCAGCTCCGCTGTGCCCTTCCATCACAGCTTCCTGGTGGACTGCCCGGCTGCCCCAGCTGACTCCAACCCACACCAAGAGAGACAGACCAAAGTGCCTCTCTGCAAGCTCCAGCCTCAAGGGGCATTCATATCTACTCCTCTCCATTTTCTGTTCCACTAAAAACAGCAGCAGAAAGAAAGCACTTCTCAGCTAACAAACAATCAAACAAATAATAATAAATAAACAAACAAACAAAAACACACACAAAAACAGCAAACAAAAAATTTTCAAAAAATAAATAATAAAAAGAAACCCTCATAGACACACACATACACACACACACAAAACCCGCAAAACAAACAAAAAACCCAAAAAAAACCCCCACAACATAAAAAAAAAACCAAAACCACACAACCCACTGTATCAATCCAGTAAGTGAATAGCAACATCACATTTATATTCAGAAAGACTCACTGGTGGACAATTGTCCTCTTCATTTCTGTAGAAACCAAAATTAAAGACTCTCAGTAGGAAAGTCACAGCTATAATCCCCTCTTCCCCATCTCCCTGAAGGTACCAATAGAAATTTTTCATCACAGTAGTCAATACACCATGATGTTGTGAATATTAAATCTAACTCAAATAGCTTACTTACCCTACCTCCCACCATTTCCTCTTCTATACTTTTCCCATTCCTCCCCCCTCTTAAAGGGAAAAGATTTGCTGTACAGCTGCCACAAGAGCAGCAAAACGATGTCTAGTTTACTCAGCATTATAAGATAATGATAATCCCTGATGAAATTGCTAGGTGCTATTAATTACTGTAACATTTTTCCATTAGAATTGTACATTTTTAGTTTAAATTGGCATGTGGCTTTCTGCAAGCCAGACACTTCTTAATTAAATCTTAAATTCCTAGTAAGTATCAGCACTTAAAACGTCTACCTCAAAGCAAGCCTACAGCTTTCTATCATTTGTTTCAAAGGACACTGTGGTCAGCAGTCTATGGCCTGAATAGAGCAGCTTTTGGGTTTTTCTAAGCATGAAAAAACAAACCTCTTATGAAAATTTATACTCACTCCCAACCCTCCTCCCAAAAGAGCTAACCACTTACCAAACCATTGCATTAGATTTTCCGGCAGCTCTTTTATTTGTAATCAGAGATAAGATTTACATTCAGATCTTAAGGAGGGGGGGGAAAACAAACATACACACACGCCGCTTCATAGTTTCATTTTAATTCACAAAGACAGCTCCTTTGCACTCATCTGAAAGCATGTCATATGCCATCAGTAAAATGGGACTCAGCTTTTTTGGAGAACCCTTTCAGGACAGATTTTCTAGACCAGCACCCCCTTAAAGAGAGAGCTCCATCTGGGAAAACTGCTGGTTCAGAATTTAGTGTGCAGGCCAGTGAGCAAATAAACCCGAGCTTCATCAGCTAGCATGATACCTCCCGTGTTCCTTGTGTCAGGTAGTTCTTGAAATGTTTAATTTCAGTGGCATGGATGTAACTAGTGACACTCCTTCAAATTGGGAAACCTACGTAATGAGCAGCAATAATCCAAGTAATCTATAATGAGCAGCAGTAATCCAAGTAATCCAGAAGCAGCACTCACCGAAGACCAACTCGCATCCCCAGAAGGACAGTAGGGAGGTTGCTCCACAAAAAGTTCACAAGGAGACTTTCGACAGAAAACACAGCTTTGAAAACAAACTAAAACAATCCCCACCAAAACAGCTCTTTAACTGTACTATTACATTGTTTATTAGTCAGTCTGTCTAGATGTGAAAGATGTAAATTAAGAATCATGATCTGGGGGGGGTCGTGGAGAAGAAAGGAAAAAAAAAAAAAAAAAAAAGGAAAAAAAAGCCCATAACAACACACCCAAAAAATTGCTCTCACCATTTATCTGGCCACGTTTAAAACAGTTGTTTCACGTGGAGTAAAAACAACTAATTAGTACAAAGGTCTTCAAGAAATCGACCTTTCATAAATTACAGCTTTGTACACACTCCAGTTTACAAGGTGGACTTTGTAAAGATTCGAGGCTTTCACAATGACGTGTTTCTGAGCACACAACAATATGAGGAAGTGGTGTAGCCGATACCCCTCTTCTCTGCAGACAATCACATATCAAAGGTTCATCATTGTTTAAAATGGCTTTAGTTCTTAAGGATGAAGATCCATTCCCTGTCCTGCCTTGACCTCCAGGGAGAGACACACTGTCCTCCAAAACATCCTGTCAGGAAAGCAGTAACAAGTGTGCAAATTTGGAGATTAGGATAATAATGCTAGCTACTTATTTTGGCTTCCAGAAAAATTGTCTAAAAACATCGAGACTTTTCTCACCAAGTCTTGCCTGCTTCAGAAATCCTGGTCAACAAACCCACTTCTGCAGCTGCGGGGAACTAGGAACAATTTATTTGTTAAGGTCTGGATGGGCTGGTCTTGTGTGAACAAGCTTTCATTTGTTACATCCGTTCTGTTTTGAAGTTACTTGCTTCCTGAAATTGATTTATCAGAACAATATATTTATTTACTCTTTCTTCCAACACAGAGATTTGGAATTTATCAGAATATAGTCCAGATCTGCTCACTAAGGAAACTGCATCCATCTGTTTAGGAAAGATGGGATGTTTACTGCTTTTGTGGCTTTTTCTGTGCTTCTTCTTTTAGGACTACAGCCCCAAAACTGTGAGGAGATGCCCATAACATTGATGAAAATACTTGTTGACATTTTCTCATGGCTCATTTTCCCTGTTTCTTACTATTGGCACCAAGTCCTTATAGAACAAGCTGGTTAGGTCAATAATAAACTGCACAGTTCCTAAATGAACTGGTAATATTTTACCAATTTCCTTCCTAAGGAAAATTACTGCTTTACTGGTCAAAAAGTCTTCTCAAGTACACAACTAACAAACAGACTGACCCCAACTGCTTGAATGACTACTTCAAATGTGATTTTACTATGTTTTTATTATTAAAACTTTATATTTAGTTACCACTTCTCCCCACGGCAGAGCGCTGATCTCTGCATTTTTCTTGAAGCTTTTGCAAACGGAGAACATTATTTCAATCTTTTTTTAGTAAAATGTCTACTGACAACTACATAAAAGCTTCATTCAGTGAGATATAGCTTAGTGCTAGAAACCCTTAAAAATGTTTACTGGAGACAGTTGGATGAGCTTGCTCTCGTACTTAGTTCAATTACCAAGTGTCAGCAATCAGTTCACATTTCTAGTTACTTGCATTTGAAATTGAGATGGGGAAGAAAAAAAAAAACCAAAAATCTGGCAGAGGAGATCTCAAACAGTTAATATTTTTTCCAGTTCAAGCTCTTAATACATTAGATAAAACACATTACATCCGTTTTGAGCATCGTATTAAAGTAACAGCTAAGAATTTTTGAGGGACAGAATGTTATTTTATCAAATAGCAAAGAAGTGTGCAAGCGACACAGAGAAAAAACAAGTCAGAGAGTCAAATTTGGGCTTGTGCATAGTAAATCCTAATTCAAACAGTGAAGCTACAGTCACATATTCTACTTTTTACTCAATGACAAAGCAAATCCCATAGTCCAGGCTGAAAAAAACAGAGGTCAAGATTTACAGATTCTGGTTACATTCCTTGTGATACATACACACCCTTTCCTATAAAGCAAAGCAAGATTAAGATCTCTGTTTTTCAGGGGCTAGAAGTGTTTCTAAATTCATAAATGCTATATTAAATAATGATAAAATAATTTAGTAGATGGAGAAGATTCATAAACACAATTTTTTAGAATGCACAGCTATATTATGAGCAGCTATTCAGACTTTGTACAAACTTACAGCAAAATAAAAATCACTTCTTCAAAGACTTGTTATAAAACTGCTTTGTTCTTGCTGTATTTTTAGGGTTCAGCTTAAATTGCACTAAGCAAGATCTAAGTGCAAAAGTTAGCTGTTAAGGTCCAATTTCAGACTGAGTAATGTTTATCAAAAAGTCTTGGCTGAATTTGTATAATCTCCTGGACTGCTTACCTGCTTGAAATGCCATAGTTCACATTTTACACAGTGCCATTACAACCCCTATTTTAAATAAGAAACCATCTCTGTTAAAACACTTCTTAACTGTATTACCACTTCAGAATCTTCAGCAAACCACAACGCAGTCACTCTACTGCTCTATATCAGGGAGCTGACTGACTACCATCCCTTTAAAAAGAAAATCAACTTCATTTAATTCCTGCTTGGATCTAGACATCTGGAACTAAGTATATACATGAGGAAGAACCACAGGGCTGCAACAGCATAAATATTTTTCTTATCAATTCTGTGCCAAGAGCATCTAAAAATTCTAAGATCAATTTCATAGACAAATAAAACTAAGGTCACACAGGCAGACAGGCTTCTAGAGTTTGGGTACCCATATTTGGGTTGAGTGAGAGGTATTCCAGGGCCAACATCCAGTCACATTTTGGATCAAATTTTCCAGATTTTGTTTCCTATGAACTTCTGGGGTGGGGCTGGTGTCTCCTTAAATTGGCATAATGATTATCACAGATTTTATCATAAGAATTTCTGGCATGCACTTCAAATAACAATCACACAGACATCACACATTCCAGCTTGCATTATTAGGAGTAAACCAGGAACCTCCTTCCACTGACATATTCCTTCCAACAAGGATTATCTAAGCAATTGCCAAACTGCAACTGATCGCAGTGTGATGATGCATAGGCATTTAGATGTATTTGTCAACAGAAAATGCTGCAAAGTTAAGTCTTCAGAAGTTTGATTTATAAATAAGCTTGAGAGTGGTCCTTAAAGGCAGATATAAAACAGCACCTTGAAATCCATAAAACATATGGAAGAGTATTTCCAGATTCAGTATCTCTAGAATCAGGAGAGAGGTTTATTTTTCTGTTGTCATACCTCCAGCCAACCAGCCTGCCCTCTGCTTTCTCATACAAACTGGTGATACTTGTGCTACTTCATTATTTAAATGAAAACACATGGACATCTATCACTGATGCACTACTAAAATCCACTCTTAGTTGTGCCAAATCTGCCAAACCGATATAAGTAAAAAGATAACCACAGAAGCCTGTGAAGGTGTTGTGTGTATAGATGAACATTGGCATCAACAGTGGCACCATGTTAAAATTCTTCTTTGCATAATCATATTAATCAATATTTTTAGCTTAACTACATTGATGAGTATCTCCATTCTGAAGATTATCTATAATTTAGAAGCTTGTAATGGCTTTTTGTCTCGCACATCACCGTTCACGAACGAACAAAGCCATGGAAGGATGTCACACTCCCAGACCATGATAACGATGTACTACAACAGACTAGCACAAAAGCTTAATGTCCTGGTTTGAGTAAGAACAGAACTAATTCTGTTCACTGATCGTGCTTTTCAGCTCAGTTCTTATAAATAACTGCCCGTTCTGAAGTTAGCAGCCTGTTTTCACAGACAGTGTCTGCTTCCAGCAGTGATAACACCCCATGTTTAGAATTACTACCAAGGATTGGTGTGCAGACCAAGGCCACTGCTGGATCTTGTGTACCACACTGCGGGGTGCAGAAAAGTGAAAGGCTGCACCTGCAGGGAGGAGTGGACAGGACAGGTGACCCTAAACTGGCAGTCTCATATACATCATATTTAGTACAAAGCTGAGGGATCAAGAGGGTCCCACTAGGTCCTGTTTGGCTCGGCTCAGGTCCTCTTCTGGTTTCTTCCTTGCTTCTTCAATGGCCAGCAACCTAGAGAAACTCTGTCCATTCTGCTTTCGATCCCAGTCTGTGTGTTCCTGAATCCAGTACCAGAATCCAGCTCCTGAACACAGCTCCTATCTGCTGCAGGGCCCAGTCTGGGACTTTCCCGGTGCCTGCTCCACAGCATCAGTGGCGACGGTGATGTAATTGCCATTGTCAGGGTTGGGTTCAATACTGGTTTTGTATATATTTGTATATATGTCATTATTATTACTATTATTTTCATTCAAGCTGTTCTAGTTTCCTTATCTAATCACTAAGTCTCTCTCCCTCATTCCCTTTCTCTTCCCCTTTGGCGAGGGAGGGGGGTTAACAGAGAGCGTCTGTTATAGGTCTAGTGGGCTGCCCTGACCCTAAACCCTGACACCTAAATAACAGAGATTGATACACTGGGCCTTTTAGCAGAAAAGGGCATCATTTGTAACATATAGATACTCCAAATTCTTCTCCTTAAGCTTGTGAACTATTACGTGCTTTTAAGATCAGATGCAACACTGATGCTTGCTTTTCACTCCTTCAACCAAGTGTGGTCACATCAGAATTTTGCTTTATAAGGTTTATGAAAACATTCCAGAATTCACACAACCCCTACTTACTAATCAAGTTTGGGAGTGACAATCAATGCAGGGTGTCGTCTTCAAGTCCTTCTTTTGGACTGCAATTTTGTGTATCAAATGTTTTATATGGCTACATACAAGATGCTTAACCCAAACAGTTCTATTAAAGCTGTTTTGGTTACCCATAAACACAGACAAGGACTCTGTTCCTAGCATTCCTTCGAGCCTTCACACTAAAAGGCTCTGTTTCTTCACAATCCACTTTTTTGCACAGCCATTAACTCCAGCTAGAACATTTCTAAAGATGAGAACTGCAAACCAAGACTAAATGAACACCTGGTATCTTGAAACAGTTGCGCTTAAGCAAACAAGTGGCAACACTAGTTCTGAAGACTTAAAAGACAACTGGAAAAGATGTCACGTTTTCATGAAGAACTAACTTCAGTGGCATGCAACTTGTAGTACCAGGGCTGACTGTACCAAGAATAACAGACCGTGGGTTCAGAAGCACAGGGCCAGACAACAGTGACCCTGTAAATTTTCAAGGGACATTACATAGGCTGTGAATAAAACCACTTTCACATTCCTTGCTTCATTGAACTCTGACATCAAGAAACATTTAAATAATGGTCCAGAGCTGTGAAAAATCACCTCCTCAACACTTCAGGCATCCCTAAAACAAATGCTTTAGTTTTGTTATCCAGCCCCCTCTAGGCCTTTGATAGCTCTTTCCAAAGAGTTTTGCATATTTTGACTCTAATCACTACGCTTAAATGGCAGCACGCTGTCCAAGCCAGAGTAGAAGCAGTCTGCCAACAGCTGGCAATGGTATGAGCAGGGAAGCATGGGCATGACAGTCCTGGAATGCAGACACTCTTCTACAAGATTTGCTTGCTGAACCTTTTAGAACACGAGATGCCTGACAGCCCATTTCTTCAGCCTGTTAAGGTCCCTCTGAAGGGCAGCACAACCATATGTTGTGTCATCCACTCCTCTCAATTTTGTATCATCTGCAAACTTGCTGAGGGTGCACTCTGTCCCTTCATCCAGGTCATTAACAAAGATGTTACACAGCCCAGGCCCTACTATCAACCCCTAGGGTACACTACCAGTAACTGACCTCCAGCTGGACTTTGTGCCACTGCTCACAACACTCTGGGGCCACCATTTCAGCCAGTTTGCAGTCAACCTCACTGTCTACTTACCTGGCCCGTACACCATTAAGTGAGAAAATTTCAGAAGCACTGTCAAAAGTCACACAACGTCAGCTGCGCTTCCCTCACCCACCAGTCTAGGCATTTCATCACAGAAGGCTCACAGGTTGGCCCAGAACTATTTCCCCTTTATAAATCTATCATGTCTATTGCCAATCACCATCTCGACCTTTATATGTTTGGAAATGACTTCACAGGAAAATTGGCTCCATCATCTTTCCAGGGACCAAGGTGAGGCTGATCAGCCTGTAAACCACCAGATCCTCCTGCCCTTCCTGGAGGCAAAAGTAACATTTGCTTTCTTCCAGTCCTCAAGAATTGTCTTCTGTTGTCACAGACTTTCAAAAATAACTGAGAGTGGCTTTGCTACAGCATCAGCTCCCTCAACACTCATTGCTGCATTCTGTCAGCTCCCACAGACTACCTTACAGCAAATTGTTTAATTAATCTTATTTGGTCCTTCTCTACTGAGGAAAGTCTTCGTTGCTCCAGACTTTTCCCACTAGTCTCTGAGGCCTGGGAGTCCAGAAGGCAAACTTACCACTAAAGACCAAGGCAAAAAGACATCAAGTACCTCGGCTTTTTTCCGTGTTCTTCCTAGTCTTGAGATTTGCAGAAGCCCTTGTCATTGCCCTTCACGTGCCTGAACACTTACCTGAAAAATGAGGTCCAAGGCCACTCCCAGTCATATCTTTTCTACATTCCATTACTGTCATTCCTCCCACACACACAAGCAGGAGATGCAGTTAAGTTCAGATCAAAAAAAAAGCACAAAACAAGGGAAAAGGTACCTCTTGAAAAACTTCTTACTGGGTGTATTCCAACTTAACCATTTCAATACAATACAAACAAATCAAGGGAACCTTAACCAACTGGTTAGAACGAGCTCCAAACTGCATCTCTACCCTGCTTAACCTTACAACACAAGTGTCATGCTAATGATGGCTAAGTTTGCTCCTGCAGTGGAAAAAATAAGAGAACCTGATTGACAGATGTGATACACACTAGAAGGAATGTGATTAGGTAGCGAGACAGCTGTCTCCTCAACGGCAGCATAACCTCCCTGTTTATAGCCATGATGAAAGTGAATTGTTACTTTCAGGAAACCAAAATGATGCATCCCCATGGTTATGTATTCTGCTGCTTAAGAACATACAGCCCTTTCATCTTCTGTATCAGCCCAGACCTTACAGCCTGCCTTGTGTTTCTAGGGCACCGCACTGTCATACGTGTGTCAAGAGGTGAAGAAGAAATAATTGGCATTAAGGAGATCTGACTGTACGCAGCAAATGACTGAGCTAATAATATGCACATAATGAAGCCCACTTTTATGGCACAGGATAATAAATGTTGCACTTGTATTTATAGGATGCTAGGAGCATGTCTAAAAATTAGCTACGAACCATACTTCAGGGTGATAATTTGGTCCCAAACAAACAGCAGCAGTGAAAGCTTACAATAGCTGATATTAACAGCTTAACATCTGTCAAGACAGCTGAAAATGAGATAATCTCTACACTTCTAAAACCCAGTGTATTCCCAAACTTCAGCTTGTCTCATAATAATAAATTTTGAGCCTCATAAGTGGAATAAATTTTGTAGAAATCCAGACATACTTTAGCTGTCCATCAGAATTCTAATCAACTGCATTTAGCTGAGCTGTTTAAAGATGAAAAAACATATCTGTATTTTCAGAAAGTGTCTGACAGAAGCTGGTAAGAAGTGTCATAGATCAGAAACTATCTTTCAGGGTAATAAAAAGTGGCTATAAAACTCCACACCAGCATCGTCCTGCCCTCAAGCTCACAAGATATCAGCATACACACAAGTGTGTATGTAGCTTTCACTAATTAATACAACTGGAATATTCCTTTTCTATCACTTTTCTTCCTCCTATACATAGGTGTATATATTGTGCCACACTATTACCGTTCTCTCAGAAACCCTCTCCAGATGGAGGCATCTCTGCCACTGTGTCACATGAGGCAACTGTTAAAGGCCAGAAGAGTCTGAACAACTGCAGAAACAGCACACAAAATAAAATTAAAAAAAAAAAAAAAGATAAAAATAAAAGACAAAAACAACAGTACGTGCTTAACCATTTCTCTAAAAATCAGTGGCTCCCAAACCAATTTAACAGGTTTAGTAAAAGAAGCCTTTGAACAAAACTTTAATTAAGTCTAATCCAAAACAAACACCCATTTTGGCTCAGTGCTCAAGGTAAAACTCCAGTGCATTTACAAGTATAATCAGTTCAGCGCAGTCCTCCCTCTTTCCAACGTAGGTACTGCTGGTTTTGTTTGACCCTAAACCACTCTAGAACTGAAGCAGACAGTATGCAGCTGTTTCATCTACTGCTACTCATTTCCACAACCAGATCAACAAAAGGAGAATGGCAGATGAAGAAATGCTGGGAGTGGTACCTTTAGAAAAAAAGGCAGTGAGAGTTTATTGTGTCTCTTGAAGTGTGGTGAATACAAAGATCTGCCTGCACAAGTATTTCTTACTAGGGAAAATGCATCATACCTGTAGCAATCAATTCTGGTTTTTTTAACCCATCATACTCAAAACTCCATGGAACAAGTACCAACACAAATGAGTAAAGGGGGGGGGGGGGGGGAAGTTCTATAAAAATTACGATTGTTTATTTAAATTGTATTCACGTACTAGTTACTGTTAACTTCCATGCAATCAAAAACCAAAATTGTATTAATTCTCAATACAAGAAATTGAAATCTGGGTCCTAACATGAGATGCCAGACATCTTAATCCTCCCTAAAGGCCAGTACACCCAAACTCGTGTCCATATCAAAACAACTCCGTCCAAACATTTGAAAGCGTGATTTCAAATACCACCACGGATCACAACACTCAGCATTTCTTAGGTCTAAAGTGTCCTCTGAGCAGGGAAAGCAGAGACTGCTCTGTATCTCTACGAGTTCTTTCTGCAGAAATCAAAGGAAAAAGTGTGATCGACTAACAAAAAGCATTTCTATTAAAAGTTTTTTAAATAACTCTTTTTGCCCAGAAACTGGTAGCATTCAGTAATTAGCAGATATGCAGCTTTATTAGAGTCACAGTATTTAGTTTCTCTGCAAAACCTACACTCAGAAAAAACACAGCAAAGCAGAAAGTTCTTACTGGTGATCCACAGGTCAGACATGGTTCAGAGAGCTCCACCTGGTCCTTTACTACTTTGAGTTCTAAAGAAATGGCACTTAGTTTACAAAACTGAGAAACTTTTTATTTAATAGATTTTACTATGTATAAAGAGAGGAAACATATCATAGAGCCATTCTGGTTGGAAGAGACCTTTAAGATCACTGAGTGCAACTGCTATCCCAGAACTGCCAGGCCACCACTAAACCATGTCCCTCAGCACCACATCTAGACATCTTCTAAATGCCTCCAGGGATGGTGACTCCACCGCTTCCCTGGGCAGCCTGTTCCAGGGCTTGACAACCCCTTCAGCGAAGAAATGTTTCCTAGTGTTCAACCTAAAACTGCCCTGGTACAACTGGAAGACATGGTGTCTGGTCCTATCACTTGTTATGTGGGAGAACAGACGGACCCCCGCCTCACTACAACCTCCTTTCAGGCAGTTGTAGAGAGCAGTAAGATCTCCCCAGTGCCTTCTTCTGTCCAGGCTAAACAACATCATTTCCCGCTGACACTCCTCATAATACTTGTGCTTTAGACCCTTCACCACCTTAATTGTCATTCTCTGGACACACCCCGGCACATCAATATCCTTTTGGTGAGGGGACCAAAATGAACCCAGTATTTGAGGTGCAGCCTCACCAGTGCCGGGGGACAAAATTATCCTTAATCATGAGCTTCTTTCCAGGGCTAGAAATATCATAGGTCAGTCTTCAGTGTGAAAGCCAGCAACAAGTTCATCACAGCTTTCCTGAGGACTAACTGGGAGCACTGATACTGAGCTCTGCTAGGCCAAATTTCTCAAAGGACTTGCTTAAGTACATTATGTTTTTGGAGATATTGATATGACCAGGACAATGCTACGAAATATTATAATTTAAGTCCCCACCAGGTCACTCGTCTGCATTACCTTGCACATAAGCCTACTGTGACGTCTGTGCACAACCAATGAGAAACAACCAGCAGCAGATACTCATAAAGACAAGAACACAAAATAAAAGGTCTTCAGGTGCTGAATAATGGAATTTTCCGCTAGCTTTTTCAAAGCATATTGCTGGTTTCATTACAGTTATACAGTTTGAAATGTCAAGATCAATATAAGCATCATGGGCAAACTTAAAACAATCCTCCCAAAATACTAGATTGCAACTGAAACAAAGAAACCAAAACACACATATTTTATATTACGCTGGTTACCGCTGAACGAGAAAAACTGGTTTGCCCACATGGACAAAAGAAAAGTATTACTCGCCCAACCAATGTTTCCCTAACTCAACATCACTAAAATGAACATGCTCTTTAGTCTATTCCTGAGAAGAACCAAATGACTGTATAGATGGAAGTATTTCAAGAGGTCCGGTTTCCTTTCATGAATAAGCAATGGGCAGAAAATGACAACAGTGGTTAATCAGCGTACACTAAGACAATGGTTGAGACACAAAAGCCATAATACCATCATATCACTAAGGATCTGAACACAGATGAAAGGTTTGTGTGATAGTTGGATATTTGAAAAATCTTTGACCACCAACAGTCTTGAGAATAATGAACTGTCAAGATGTAACACGTCATCAGCAAAGCTGAGCCCCAGCTTCTGGAGCATCTCTGACCTTTCATAACAATCTCCTAGAGAATATGTTTAAATACTTCACTCCCTTTGCCTTTTCCTACATCCCCCCCCCAAGTAACTGCCTTCACATGAAAAACTTTCTCTGAAGTAGACAGATGTCTTCCATTATCAAATTATTAGCTATTCTGGTTTTTCCAGAAATTCGGTAACTAGGGATAACAGTTACAACTGTAAATCATTACAGAGGAGAAGTTCCAGTGCCTAAGAGCACAGTGACAGCCAGAAACCTTGCTTCAAGGAGTTATATGCAAACTATGGAAACAGAGATTTTTTTTATTTTTTTTTAAATACATCTTTTTAAAAAAACCAAGCACCTAGTTTGCTCAGTTTGAAATTGTTTCTAAGATTGAATGCTACTGTGTGCACACAGAGCCAAGACCTGCAGCATACTGTTACAGAACCTTTTTCTATACTCTGATAAGACCACAGCACCTTGAGATGTATTGCATGAAGTTTGAAGAGGACATAAAAAGGAAAATTAGTATTACTAGTTATGCCTTAATTTTATATATACTTGGCTATGAAAAGCCAGGATTTTTCCCCCCGTCTCCATTTCTCTCTTCTCATCTAAGGAATATTATTCTTCAGCCTTAGATGTAAAACATCATAGAGAAATATCTTTAAAGTATTACTAGCTTTATAAAAAACACTTGCTTGCTTAAATATTAGTCATAAACTACTTTAATATCCATTTAAAAAACATTACTTTTTACAGACATTATTTCAATAAATTAAATTTAAAAAGCACCCTGAAGAAAAACCAAGCTTTTTAATTCATCTCTGTCTATATATAAACAGAGGGAGTGGGGAAGAGTTACTCTGTTTGTTTTAGAAACAACCACACATGTAGCATTCCAAGGCTTTTCATAAAAGATCTTCTGTGCATGCAGCGCGTGGAGCCACCTCTGAACCTTCCTAACAGGGTTTTGCATACAACAGACTTAAAAGAATCCTCCAAAGTATCAGCTTATGACACATAACTATTTTCACTTACACTATATGGGGCACCCCATAGGTTTGGCTACGAAAATAAAAGTTCTTACCATACTAAACCAAATTATAGGTTCTGCTGTTCTTCCACACAAACTCATCCAATAGATACTAAGATTTCTGAATAAAACCGCAGCCCAAGCTCGTATTTGCTAAAAATAAGAGCATGACAGTAGTTTGCATCATCCTATCATACACTTCTTGTGTTGATATAGTAAGTGTGGGGTTTTTTCTTTTATTTACTTAAGTCACTGTCATCTTTCATAACAGCCTTCTCAACGGAGAAAAGATGATACACAAACACACATGGAGCAGACACGATTAACTCACACAGTAGACGCTTCTCAGCTCTGCCAAGTATTAGTTACAAAAGTCTGGGCAGCTAATTTCCTACTGCCTGATTCTGCAGGTTAACTACATTTGGGTTTATTTAAAGAAGAAAACAGAGCTTTTTAATTTTGCCTATTTCTGTAGTCTGAATTTATGGTAACGATTTAGCTTTATGTCAAATCCAAACTCAAGTTACAGTTTCAGAGGTCTTTATTCGTACTGCATTTCTCTCTTCAAAAAGCAGATGGGGAAAGACAAAAGCTCTTGAGTGGGAGAAAACAACAGAGAAAGGGAGGAATGTACCAGCTTGCCAAAAGTGTGCCACAGCCTCTACAATACAATGTTAATAATTCTGCCTAATGCAAATGCAATAAAGGTCAGCATTTTATACCCAGAGTCAATCCCTTTCCCTATTACTGGACAAAACTACTGCAGACTTTTTTTTTTTTACTAGAATGACTCATTTTACTATTCCGTTAAATTGAAGGGTGCCATCTGAGGTTTCTAACAACATTTTTCATAAACTGCTTTCAGATGTATGGAATGAAATAATATTTTAAAGACTCTAGTTTGCTGTTTCTGGCTTTATTTCCAAAAGTTTGGACAGCATTTTGCACTAGAAAAGCAGTGAAGCACAATAGGTTTTTCAGCTTCTTTGGAAAAATGAGCATAATGCAAAACTAAACACCGTCTTCCCAAGAGCCACTTTAAGAGAAGTTCACCTAAACAGCTTAAAATAGACTAATTTGAAGCATATCCTATGCACAGTTTGGAGGGAATATAAATCAATTCCTATCTGGCAGAGAGAAAAGGACAAGTTTTGACTTGCACAATTCAGCCATAACCACACTGTAGAAATATTTGATTTTATATCCTGCTTTTTCTAATGTAAGTCCTATGATGTTCAGAAAATAAAATACTTTTAGAAGGAACAATCCACAGATTTTAATGTTGGCTTCAAGGTCTTAGGAGCTCTTGCAACGGCCATACTGCCTACTTAGCAAATAAAGGGAGTGCTTCTAAGCTCATTTGTAATGCACGGTTTCTTACATTACTAATTTGAGAATCAATCAGATCATACAGTAAAACAGCAACAAAAATCTTCCTTTTCTCCCTCCTCAGAAGTCTCCAGTCTTCCATTGTAACAATATTTAACAAATAAAGAATGAAGCGCAACCTCGCTGTTTCTCTCTTAAACTCCAAGCTTCTGTCACAAGAATCACCATAACCAAACGAACCTCTATTGTCATGATTCCACAGAGTTAAATAAAGGCACATAAACCCCACAAAATTTAGCTGCATCGTCTTAAATTCAAGTCTTAAATGTGTGCCTTTGTGATCAATTGATCAGATTAATGGGTAAATAGGAGCCCACCAGGGAAAGGAAAAGAAGGTGCTTCTAGTTGCGTCCAGCAGAAATTAACATTAGGCTTAATACTGCTTGTGTGGCACTCATGCCTGGGAAGAATAATATTCAATGGTAAAATCTGCCAAATTCAGAGATAACAATGAAGGACTAGTTATGGTGAGATACTCCTTCTCACAGTGAACTTACTTTGATACAGATTACAACAAGTCAACCATAAGATCATGTATACACAAAAAGGAACGTAGACTAAATTTCCATCATAACTTTCCATTCTGTCTTGGATGATGGTTATGCCAGTAAGAAAGTGAGGGCCAGGTGAATACCTGATGCTGCAAGTGACAGAAGACATGGCCCCAGAATGTGCAGGCATCATCAGCAGTCCACTCACTCACCATGTCTCCTCCACGTTTATTGCTGCAGTACTGCCTACAGTTCAGGCACCCACATTGTAAGAGAAGTTTTGTAATATCAGGTCCTCATCCCACTCCCACACATACATGAAAACTGAGTTCTTATATGCAGCTTAATTGACTTCAGAAATATGTAACAGAAAATTATGCAACAACAAGATCTTAATCTAAATGACAAAGACTTCAAACTTCTTTTCATCTTTTGCTTTTTTTTCCTGCTAGATCAAGTCACTGGCATTTGATACTAGACTAATATTTGTAGCTTACTTTTAGCCACTGGAATAATTTGCCAAGGCATAGAAGGAGAATCCAGCATTTGAAGTGTAAAAAAAAAAAAAGTTCAAACAAAACATGGCTTTTCTACTTTAGGTCTACTTTATGTAAGCTTTTACCACAGACAATCACCAAAAGAAACGGTATTGCACCCGATTTGTAACTGTAAAATGGCTTGACCGAGTGGAAGATTTGCAATAAGGCTACAGTGGTTTAGTTCAAAATGGTGCCCTAGGAAAGAAAACAAAATGTAGAAAACAGAGACTTAACATAAGCCTTACATAAACACTGGGAACTTAAATGTTGAGACAGGAGTGGATGTCTGCATGACAGAGACAAGACTGGCTGCATTTTAAAGCTGCCACTTTTCTCCCTTTAAAAAAAAATAAACATTAAAATAAAAAATTAAATAAATAAATAAAGGGCAAGGGAGACTCAGGCTGAGATACCAGGTATCCGGTCCCTAACACCTCTAGACTGAATGGGCTATTTGAAGTGGTAAGCCCTTATAGGAGCTAACACACATTGTTTAATTCTTTTCTTTAAGCCCTTCTTAAGAAGCATTCTTCTCTTGAGACAAAAATTTTAGTACTATTACTGGCCAAGTTTATTAATGACATCTGCCCAAACACACATGGAGCTCCTAGATAAGCCCACATACTCGATAGGGTATCAGAGTCCTCACCTCGGGCAAGGAGGGAACTCTGTACTTTCTTATCTTGATAGAGAATTCCATAAAGGCCAACACTTGGGGTGGTGCGAAGGGCAAATGTGCAGCTAGCTCCATACCTGTAACCCTAATCTGAAGCACAAACTGTAAGGGAGGGGGGTCAGCTATATAAAATTTTGACAGAATAGTACTCCAGATCCCACAGAACTTCCATTTAACCAGAGCTTTGCCTGTTACTCAAACCCTGGATTAAGACACGCTTCACTAAAATTCTAAGCATTTGCCTTTGCTGTTGGTTTAGGTTATGTTGTTGGGTTTTTTTAAGTTTTAGTTACTTGGCGTATACTAGAGACAGACCAATTTAATTTGAGATGTGCTAAAATACATATTCCACACAACTGAGCTTTATAGAGCTATGTGAGTGAATGCTGTGATTTGCTGTCAAAGAAACATTTCTCCTTTTAACTCTTGTCTATCAGGGTGAAAAGGAGATACCACAAGGCAATTCTGGTTTTTTGTTTTCTCTGGAGAGGTGAAAAAAGTTGCAGCAGCTGCATTATCTAAGAGTGGATAACTAAATTTGGGACTCACCTTTGCAGACTGAAACCATATAGAGGCAGACTCATTATCAAGGATAAAGCTGATAAAGGCAGGCTGAGCTTAGTGTATTCACTGTCCCCTGCAACAAAGCCTGGGAGCCATCCACACAGAGTCAGCTCAAGTCCAAGGAGCGACAGAGCTACTTCACAAACTCCATCTTTCTCCATCTTTCTTGGGGGAAAGATTCAATTTTGCAAATGCCTGGAATTGTTTCAGTAAACCTGTATAAACTATTGGGAGTCAAATGCTAAACTAAGTCTGTCTTCACTTGTCTAGTTTATGACTGTACTAACACCAACAGTTTTTCTTAATACCAGTAGCTATTCTACTAGGTAGACTTCACAAGCTAAATTTTTAAAACACATTAAAAATACCCCACATTTTAAAACACAGTACTCCCGTTATTGTAAGCTGCATTTCACTATTTGTTTTGGACTTCTGCAACATTCTCCACCAGTTATCAGAGCAAACCTTTGAAAGACTTGAACCATTATACTGAGAGTTTCAAAGTAGATGATGTCTGCCTTCATTAAGATAATTAAAGAAGAAAAAAAAGATTGCTTCAATGTGGACTTAAATGAACACTTGTATGTAACTGGAAATTGGTATTTTTTATTGTTTTATTAATAATTATTAAACCTTATATTGGTCCTGCTTCATTTGAATACATTTCAAAAATGCCCAGGTTCAGAGAAGGAAACATGAGAAATTCAGCCTTTTCTGATCTTGACACCTAAATGGCCTTCAAGTTTAAGAGCACAGTAGAAGCGAAAATACATAAATACAATGAGTTGCACACCTTGCTGGAGAGCTGTGTCTCAGCTACCTTTACAGACTATGCTTCTGTGAAGAACAATCTGCCCCTGCAACCAGTTACTCCAAAAGCAAAGAGATCCTACACTGCAAGTCTGCATGTTTCAGACTCAAATTCTCCTGGTACTTTTACCTTTTGCTGAGTATCTTTTGGCAGCAGTGCTAGATGGAAGGACACCAAACACAGAACTGTTTCAGTATCAGCACACCACCCAATTTCCAGGCATATATATCCTTTTCAGTATTGATATTAAGTTCTATTTTGTGACTGAAAGCTGTACTAAGAATAGCACAGAAGATTAATACAAAGCTTATCTAGAGATGGAGACTTCATGTTTGTTTGGTAGCAGTATTAAGACAAATAATGACCTCCCAAATCCTCTTACTCATCCAAAAAGCGAGCCCTTTTCTTAGAAGTTGATGTTATCAGTTATTAATAGGCTAACTCTTCCCCAGTGCTGCTAATAGTCATTTTGGAGGCTTAGCAGCTTGCATTCAGCCTCCTATCATCAGCATTAAAAAATACCAGTTGGCACTTGGGGTTAATACTGCCATGGTTCTAGTAGAGTTGAGGCTCAGCAGGGGGGTAAAGGAAAAAAAAAAGGGGAAAAAAAAGGCTATTTTTTCCATCTCTACTGCTACCAACTGACCCAAGATTCTCTTAGCAAGCAGGCTGAATATGCCTGTAGAAGAAGGATTCCTACAGACAATGCTTCGTATTTTAAGCTCTGAAAATTGAAAAATATTACCCATTTTCAGTCTTTTATTTTCCAGCTTACCCAGCATGTAGGAAGTATGTTGTCTGCTTCAGTGGATATATCTTCACTCTCAGCAAAGACAGCCACAGAAGGTTTCTGGGTGTTTAAGTCTATGTATTTTAACACAAATTCTAATCGTTAGATTAATCACGAACACTTCTACATTTATGAGCCTGAAAAGCTTCGGCTGGCATGACTGAACTAATTGCACAACGGAATTACAGACTTTTGACTTATCATAACTGTGAGATCCTTCCCTCACTTCCGTATCATTTTAAAAGAATCATGGCAGACCTTGTGGCTCCAGCATCCATAAATTTAAAAAAACAAAAAACCAAAATACACAAACCAAAACACAGAGAAGCATTGCAAGACACCTCTATTTAAATAGTCCTCACTGTGTAGTTATAACCTCTAATTACTTAATTCCTTGTAATTTTTTTTCACTCCTTGAAGTGTCTTTTGAACACAGGCTTTTGTCTTCAGCAATTAATGCATTTTTTAACTCTTAAAAGTGTTGGGGGGGGGAATCAAACTTAAAAAAAGACTGTGGGAGGAAGAAAAATCTTGTCTTACACCTGCCTCCTCCAGGATCCTTGCTCATATTAAGCTAGTGTGGGACCCAAGCACCACAAGGCAGAACATACCTCAAATTGCAAGAGTTTCAAAGCAACACGTTCCCCCGCTCACGTTGCCAGCACTTCTTTGGTGCAGACGCTGTTATCTCTGTGCTAATAAAACAAAACCACTTCACTGGAAAATAACAGTGCACCGAGTCCCACAGTGCTTTCACAGGACGATCTTCACTTGCACAATTTAGTCAGAGGCCAGACTCTACAGCAATCGTTCTGAAACCAGAACCTGATCTTTGACCCACGGCAGCGGCAGCAAGTCCTCCTGAAAGCACTTGTGGGACTGAGAGGGAGGGTGCTGATGTGAAACCAAATCCAGGTAAAAGCTTCCTCTTAAGCTTTGCCTGTTCTGAGCAAGCTTGCCTCATTAGGAAAGAAGCAGGAAATGTTGTTTCATCTACTCAGTATGAAAATGTGTCTTTCCAGGATAAGATCTGCCCTTTCAGGTTTTCCAAAAGTTCTAAGCTTTTAATCTTTCCCACTTGAAGAATAATGAGAAACCGGGTTTGACAAGAAGAAAATTAATTCTATTCGTAATAAAGTTTTATTAAATGAGTAAAGAGAAAAAAACTCACAACCAACCCAGAACCTTTCAGTATCAACTTTAAAAAGGTGGACCTCATCCAGACTATTTCAGAATCAAACAGAAACCACCCTCCAAAAGCCTCATACAATGTTTCCACTAATACACATTCCCACTTGGAAGACTCTCAGCTTTTCTCCTAGTTCAATTTCTGCTAAACTCTTCACTTTTAAATGAAACTATTCATATCAAAAAGCTTGTTCTGAGAGAAGTCACACCAGACCAGTCGCGAAGTCAAGACTCTGAACTGCCATCAGAATTAAGTAAATTGGGTAAACCTAGGCGGACTGAAAGCAACCCACTGAAGGCAACTAATCATCACTGTAATGTAACAAAATTGAATGAGTTGCCTAAGGAATCATTTCAGGAGGGAGGATGACAGCAAATAACTTGGATTATCAATCGCTTTCATTACCCTAACACCGCCTTTGTATTGAACGGCACTCAAAGGCATTGATTATTTATAGTTTTCCTCAGGCTTCCCTTCAGCTATCTCCTTAAGGTGTATCTGTAGAACTATCTCCACGCCTTACCATGTGCCGAGCACAAGTCTCACACTTCACTTTCAGGCAGCCCACTCTGACACGTATTAGCAGAACCCTGTGCCCACATCCAAGCTATTTAGTAAAGATGGAGGCATCAAGGAATTAAAAATAAATAAATAAGACATACAAAAATCAATTTCACAAAACAATGCAAGAGTTGCTTGCCAAATTCTGGAATAATTTTGGTCTTCATCACCAGCAAAACAGGGACAAGATATCTGATTCTGCTTTGCTTGGAACAGATAAAGCCTCTGACTTTAAAAACCTGAATGTCTGTCTATACATTGAGATTTATAAATTACTAGAACAACTGGTAGAGCTCCTCTAGAAACACCAAAACACCTATTTTTGAAGACACCATCATACAAACAAAGCCTCATTACTTTAGGCATAAAAATAAGATTTATCCAACACACACGTATTATTTGGATCACCTTTATGACATTAACACACAAGAGACTTGACAGCTCCGTTTGGCAAGAAGAGCCAAATCACAGCTGTGCCAGAGCAAATAAGCTATTCGGTGTCTCACACCGGAATGAAGGGAGTATTGAGAAAAATACACACTTATTTCTCAAAATTGACAATTCCTACTACAGCTCAAGACCAAATAATGTCCTATCAGCAAATTACTAACAAATTTTAAAAAGCAAGGAGTAGGAATAGATGACAGTGTTTAAACGGCAAAAGCACGTGCATTTTACAATGGCACACACAGTTCTGCATCCATTAATAAAAACCCAGAATCTACAACAGGTGTGTTGGGAAGTTTTGGGCAAAACCAGACTCCTTTTAATAAAATCAAAGCATACATAATCCCATTAAGCTTTTTCTAGATCAGCTGTCCTCATCACAGAGCTAAACAAACTGGGAAACCACATTTCAAACTCTGCTGTTTACTGGCTACTTAAAGTCAGATTTGCACACGGCAATGCTCCATCACCACTCCTTAAACACCAAGAGACTACAACTGACAGAGTCAGAAAATTCCACAGAAATATTAAGGATGAAGTACTAAGGTGTAACTGAGTAAACACAGCAGGCATCCTTACCAGGAAAGCAGATCAAATGTACTTAATATTCAGTTTCTTCTCCTAAGTTATATGTAACATGCAAGTTTACTTCAAAATCACTTTTAAAAACAGTGATTACTTGGCATTTAGCATCACAAAGTATTAAGAGAAAAGTTGGCTGGAGCAGACTGAAATTAAACACTTCCTCCTACCCAAGTACATCTTACTGAGTCTATAATCATAGAGCATTTCTTTCATGGCTAAAATTCTTTAGCTCTCCCATAAATACAAGGTGTTTACCTCACTAATAACTGGCCCATGTGATGAATTTTCAAGCTTAATTGAGCTCAGCTATACTTCAGGTTTCCTTGCACATGCCATTTAAAGTTAAGTTTGGGTTTTTTTTTTTTTCCTTCTTTTTCCCCATGTTACCAGTCCAGATGTTAACAGCCCCATGTTACCAGTCCAGATGTGGGTATTTGGCACTGCAACATCCTTTTGCTAGAAAGGTAAGTGGTAGTTTAACATTAAAGGTACTGACTTGATGTTTCAGTAACTCAGAGCATAGTAACAGAGCAACCATGTCAGAGCTATAGCCTGTAACAGGTTAGCTACAGTGAATAAACAGTTCCACATCATTGTTACTTCACTTGTTAAGTGAAATACAGATGTTTACAGATTGTACTGCACCTGCATTCCCTGGTGCCTCAGGGTTTCAAGCACAGAAATGCAAAGTTTGCTGTGTTGGATGCAACCTTTCTGAAAGCAAGAGCTGATTAAATGAAGAAATTTCAGAAGATAACATATAGATGCTTATTTCCACTAGAGCATCTGTCTCAGAAAAAAAATCAATGCTTAGAGCTCTCTATTGTAAGAGGTGGATCCCAAAATAAATAAGGTTTCCTAGGCAGACTATGCAGACAAAAGGTTTCTCTTCCTTCCCTAGAGAGGCAGAAAGAGCAGCAGTCAGCAATGGGGCAAGATGAAAACAGACATTAAGGCCCCACAAGCAATAACCTCCTTCCTCTCACAGCCTAAATTTTGCCATTGCTTAAGCTTTTTCATAACTGAAGTTCTCCAATGCACCTGTTCTCATGCAAGCCCAGCACTTGTTCCCAGCAAATCTCCTTGAAGCTGGTACCTCCTCACCACTACTCATCTAGCACCAACCTACCTGACATTTGACCAAGTAGCCCTCACTCAAAGCAAAATACCCACACATACTAAGCAGGAGTGTTACACTCATATGACAAAGAGGAAAAAAAAAAAAAAGCCCCAGAGTCCCCAAGTCAGTCACCACAACTTCCACCATCCTCTCCTCCATCAGAAGAGGGTCCTGACAACTGGGCTTGAAGGCCATCCTTGCCCTTGCTTGGCCCACCACTCTACTCCAGTGCATCTTTTATTACTTTTTTTGGAATAAGGTACATCTTCAAAATAATGACATAAAACACTTCCCCCTCAACAGAAGCTGAAACACTGTACTTTTCCTTTTTTGAGTACTACCTTGTGCAACTTCCCCCCCCCAAAGATACAAACAACTTTTCTGCTCTCCTAATGTCTCAAAAGTCAGCATGTCATTTTCACATGGAAATGTGAGCCAGGTTTAACTGGCTGCAAATTATCTTCTCTGTTCCCTGCACTGGAAAACCTAAACTGATGTAAAATTACAAACCCTTCATATTTAAGACCAGGTTGCAGGAGGTAGTTGTACCAGTCCACCCACCGCTCCTCCTAGTTCCCTTTCTCCCGTACACCAGCATTTGCCAGACCACTCTGAGACAATTCATCTCATCACAGCAGCAGCAAATACTCACTTTTTGCTGCTTTCATTGAAGGGTTATGGTTTACAGAAGAGTCAAACACAAAAGACACAGCAGAAGCACACACTGGGCAACAAGACCAGTTCTTCCAGAGGCAGCAAACAGTCAGGTTAAGAATTCATAAGATATGCAGGGCCATCCTTAGTAGTGTCATTGCTGGGATCAAAAATACTTGTTAGTAAACAGGGCTCGCTTGGAAAGTACATTTTTATGCTTGCAGCTCACACTCTTGGCTGTTTCTCTGAATATCATAACACTGCCTAGAGGCACATCTACCAACTCCTTCAGTGGCATTTTACAAGTAATGACCCATGAACCACAGAAATGTTTTAAACTTCCAAAGAGGCTTACGACTATAAATCCCAAAGGTCATAAGCATCTTGCAGCTTAAGAGTGTGGCACCTTAACTCGAGAAAGTAAGATGACTCAAGTCTTGTCTCTGTGTTTTATTTGCTATGCTGAGCAATAAATACCCTTTCTTTTCAATGAGATACTTGTACTTGGAGCTTTCCACCAGGCACCACACAGGAGAACCACAATATGATTCACAACCCTGAATCTGGCTTCCCAAGAACCTAAATTTTGCAACACAAACGTTTAGGCCTTCTGGATTTAACCCCAAATAAGCCATTAGCAAATAGATCTATAGAACAAAATAAAAACTAAACCAGGTCTCACAGTTTTGTCTTTCCTTAAAAGAATCTACACCTTTCCCCTTGAAGTTTCTATGGGAGGTTAAGGAGAATATGAAATAAAGAGATGGGATCTATCAAAATAAAGGAGGATTTTAAGCACATTAAACTATTCCCATCACCTTTCAGATAAACCATAAGTGATATTTCTATTCTCAAAATGACGAGTCATAAAAACCTTAAACGGATGTGAAAAACTTTCCTAATTTGCTCTGGACAAGACCGAGTGCAATGAAATATTATAATCTAAATAGTAATCACCTCACACATTTTCCATTCATGTGAACTTGATGATCCCAACTCCATTAGGAAACTACAAATGTAAGAAAATTACGTATATTAATGACAGTTCTCTTGGTTAAGTCCTATACAAATGTTATTGGGAGTAAAGACTTAAGACTTCATGTCTCCATAACCCCTTCATCTTCAAGAAAATAAAAGCAGCTTCTAAATTGCATGGAAAGAATTAGCATTAAAACCCAGGAACTTCTGGAAGCCAGTTCCAAACTTAAAACAGCAGATAATGAAGTTCCAAAAGTAAACATAGAATTAGGCAATATCTAATTTAATAGAGTAATGCAGCTTGCTTTAGTACCTAAGCATAAATGAGACTGATGTCCATACACTCCATACCAGGATTACGAGGGGAACTTCACTTTTTTTTACAGCCTATTGAAGCTAAATAAGTACTCATTAGTGACGCTGCAACTATTTGGTTTTAGAAGACGAAAACACCTAATGCGATGCTTCTGAGAACAAACCAAACCAACCCCCAACAAAACCAGAAGACCATTCTTGATACTCCCCTAGAATACTAACTGTATTCAATCATTCTCATTTCCTAAAAGGAGCAAGAGCTAAGAATTACCAGAATTCAACAAACTGCTTTCCTTAGACATTAAGAGCTATTAAGTCCTGAGTGGAAGGGCTATTCACAGTTCCATGTAAATAGCCTTTGAAGGGAGGAATTCCCAGTGTATTTCAGACTGGCAACATTCCCCGCTTTCTGAAAAGTAGAGTTTTCAGACCCAGGCCTGCAGCTTTAACCCAGGATTGTATAGATCCCTACCAGCCTTACAGGCTTTATAAATGCTGCAACACATGGTAAATCAAGGAAAGTGCAGCGTGAAAACCACAATTTTTGGCCATGAACTGCTGGTAATACCCACAAATACCGCAAAGTATGTCTGAAAGCAAGGCCTGGAAGATGGAATTAATTCTAACCTGCATTTCAAAATACCATAATTATAGTCATTTTACATCTACCATAGAAGAGCAGTCTGCATGATTCGGGGGTGATAGGACAAAAGACTGGCAGATGCCAATCCTTTTCCACTGAAGAAACTGGGACAGCAATTCACAGGAGATTGATCTAGCATCTCTGCACAGAACTAGACCGGGTGCAATGCCATCTCAAACAGATGAGTCAACAAATCATTAGCTATTTCATGAAGATAACAGCAAATATAGTTGCAACTAATCAGTTCTTATACACGTGATAATGTCTCTCAGCAGAAAGATGCACATTTGAAAGTTGAAAGACAGTCTTTGAAAGCGGAAAGGAAGCTTATGCACAATTCACCTAGACCAAACACTGAAGCAGTAAACTGAACAATAAGCAATCATTTATGTAAAAGCCACATTGAGAAGACCGCAGTAAGCATGTTTGGAAATTTTCACATGTAACTGGAGCCAGAGTCAATATGTGAAGGGGAACAAAAAACCCAACCCCATAGCCTAGCTTCATAGAAAACAAATAAATAAAAATATTACATTTTCCATTCTTTGAAGGGAAGGGAAGGTATTTTGGGACTACTTTTTTTTTGCAAGGTAACTTCATTAGCAAGATAAACTTCACAATCACCTCATGAATCACTTTAGCATTTGCCTACCTTTTGCCCACAACAACTGGCTGCATTTCCCACTTGATCTAATGCTGTAAGAAACGAGATAGCCATTCAATTCCTGCTCTTTACTGGTGGTTAGAGGGCTGCGCAGTTTTTACTGGCAAAAACCCCTATTTCTAGGGACATTACACAAGTGGACAGAACTAAGTCTGGACACTGGATTGTGATATGTTAGATGGGGAGCAAGAGCTAAGGCAATGAGAAGAACCCAGTTGGTTCAGATAACATCTTGCCATCTACCAGAAGCAGAAAGCAAGACAGTGTAGCAGTAGTCAGGAGATCTACCATCACTGATGGATTTGAGGCGTGTTCTCCTCTCTGAAACCTACCTTCTATGGCAAGACAATCAGCAGTTGTTTGCTTACAAAACCAGAACTACAGATGTCCCTCTACCAAGCCATCAGTACCTGTGCCACATTATCAGCAGCCTTTCTCCTACGAGAAAGAGATATCGCTTATATATCTAGAAGAAACTCCAGGGAAAGAGCTCCTGAAAGCATAATCTTCACCTCAGGTGGGACCTTTTGAGGGTGAGGGAGGCAAGCAGGCAGGACTACTTCCAAACTGTACTACCTCATAGCTTCATTAGCCACATGCACCATATCAGTGTCACTTCCTTTAGCAACAGCACAGCCCCACTGCTCTTTTCCCCGCACCCAAAGCTCCAGCGCTAGCATTTGCAGAAGTGGAAACAGGGAACAGATCCTTTGAAAACAAACCTGGAAGAAAGAAATAATTTTTATCACTTATTTGATTCAAGAAAAGAATATAGAATCAAACAGTCTGAGATGCTAAACCACAATTCAGAAGCACAAGAAGCTTAATCATCACCAGGCAAGACTGGAGATAAGTCACGATCCAGCACCTCAGACAATTCCAGGACACATTGCATTTCTAAAAAGTTTCTTAACTCTGTTTCTTAACACCTGATTTATTACTCAACAATTTTATAGAATCTTTCAGGAAATATCCTGGCAAAGAGATAGAGGCCGACTGAATCATGGCCCTTCATCCCCTTGCACAAGGCTGGCTTTCTGCTGTCAAGCTAAGAGAAACATGCAGGGCTGCCCAGTTGCTCAAAGACTGAGTGGCTTTTTGCAGGCTACTTTCTTTACCTAGGGAAAGGCATGCATGGCACTGTTGAGAAGTGCTTTAAACTAACAAACTGCCTCCGAAAACCAAATTCATGTCATTTTAAAAAAGAGCAAGTAAGCCTAATGTGTATATCCTAATATGTATATATATAATCCTCAATATAATATAATCCTAAATACGTATACAAATGTCATGACACTGTCAAAGCCACCCCATACAAATCCAGTTGAAGGAAGAGCACATTACATAAGAGATGCTTAGATTCATAGACACTGTAACCTATGCAGAAACACCAAAATTTATAGACACCAGCAAAAATCAAACACTTAACATTAAATTAACTTCTGATAATGTTCAAGGCCTGTTAATATGAGAAAGTGCAGAATTAATTCTACCTATTACCCAGACTACTGATAATTCATTGGGGATGAGGGGAAGGAAAGAACCCCCCAAAAGCCACTATATCAGTAAATATCTGCTAAAATACAAAAAGTAAAACCAGTATCATAGACACTGAATCCTATAAAACCTGGTCTACCTAAGACCTTGAAGCAGACACTCTGATTCTTATACATGGTATTTTCAGCTGGGTTAGGGAATTTGACACAGAGGCGATATACATACATTTCAACTGGAAAGGCGATGATGACTCAACACAAACAGATTCTGCATTGATCAGGTCTACAAGGAAGGACCCACACAGGAACCCTGGCCCAGCACCACACACTAAACCTCGACTAGTTCCACCTTAAAACAGGTAAATTCTTTCTCAGGCTTTTCAGGCCAGATTAAGCCTTGCAGGCTTTTTGTAAACAACATCACATCTAAATCTTGCAAATGAAAAATAGTCACCAGAGAGATCATGTTCAGCAGACTTCAACAATAAAATACCCAGCCTTTAAAAAGAAAGCAAAACAACAAACAAAAACTATATACTATTACTAAAGCAGGGGACAAGGCTGCAAAATTCATCGATGCCACTGACAAGCCATGAGCCAGCCGCAACCCCCAGAGCACAACCGCTATACACTGCAGTTACAGCAACCTGCAGAAATCCAATGAGTATCAACTGCCTTTTTATAAGAAAAAGTACCCACTGATTATTTTCCACAGAATTTAGGTTACTACTTTGAATAAGAAACAAATACTAGAGCAAAGACCCAAGCCAGTAATTAAGTTTCATGGGACTACAGCATTTGGCTGCTTCCTTCACATAAACTGCTCTAGTGCTACCCAGTTCCAGAAAAAAAAGTATCCAAGAAGAAAATTAGAATATTACTGTTAAACTCACACTGCGCATAAAAAGCAAAAATACAAATGCAACACTTTTAACATCAGTTACTAAACAAATTTAGACCCAGCTTCTATCACTTGTGCACAAAGTTTCTATTTGTGTCATTCCTCCAATAGGGCAAACAAATTCCCATGTCTCCACAGATTTTTACTTGAGCAGTTGGTGAATTAATGCCTTTGAAAGCAGACTATCCTCACTTAGAATCTCAAGTCAACACGCAAAGATATCAGCTAACTAAAAACCAAAGCATTTAACAACCACTAAGCATTCACTTGCAAGGTAAACTGAGCAGCTAGGAGATTTTGGCCGTTACATGCCCAGCAGCAAACTGCAGAGCCTTGGAAAAGCCAAAGTATCTCCAGTCCTGGCAGATTACAGAAATGGGCTTCTTTAAGAGTCTAAAATCAGTTCGCTGCTGAGAGGGGAGCCTCGATACAGACATTAAGTTTAAACAACATCAGAATTAAGAGGGGAGAGAGAGACCCTTAAGGTTTGGGGGGTTATCCCCTAGAAAAATAAACTGATTAAAAGCGGTCACATCCAGGTTAAGAATAGTCAGCATACAGTAAGAGTGGCTCTGCCCATGTGCACCAGTGAATGTTTTTTCTTGATAGACTCATTAGTACTTTTTTAGCTCTTAGATCTGTGCCCTAGGAAGTAGACCAATGACCAAGTACATACTTGCAGAAAGCAGTTCTGATTAGTAAACTCTCTGGGTATACCTAAAGATTAAAAATACCATTTTATAACTCAATTCACAAGGTAGTTCCGGGTTGTTGTTTCCTACAAAAGGAAAAGTAACCAGAAAAAAAATTGCAAACAGTTTGGTCCATGTCTTAATACACTGTATTTAAACCCGCTGCTTCACCTAGAAAGCTAATAACTTTGGTTCTGGCTTCAATATCAAAACCCACCAGCAAAAAAAAAAAAAAAAAGAAGCAGCAAAAATCCTACATATTCAGCACTCAAAGAAGCCAAGAGATTGTTTCTGACCCCCAAACTCTGAAATAAATGGCTTCACATTTTCCTCAAGAGCACCTTTACATTCTGGCATCCATATTGCTCTTTCAGCCAGCTTCTCACACACAAATCATTTATTCTGACACACTTTCAGACACAACTCTGCAGAAACAGAAGATACATAAAGTACTATTCAGGAACATCTTTAAGCCATCGCATCTGATAACTATAGAACACCAGGACTCTACGAAGAGCTACTCTGTAAGGACAAATACCAAACAAACCAATTCCAAGAGTTTACAGCAGTATCTCCTACAACACACTTAAAAGGATTCTGGATGAACGTGTACCTGCAGTTACACATGACATGATGCCATTTATACTTCTAGACTGATGGCAACCTATTGCCTAATGCCTGTGAGTCTTGGTCAATAAAAACGAGAAGAAAAATAAACAAACTTCATTGCTTCCTGCAGAGTGGAGTGGTTTTCCTGATCTTGCTTTTATGAAAGTTTTCTTCCTTCTGATGCAACATCTGCTGTAGCTATAACTCTAAAGAACATCAGTTCATAATGGGCATTTGATGGATCCCACAATTAAGATGAGAACAAATCTTCTCCCAGACACAGCTATGTCAGTCTGAGGTTACTGCGTTTAGCCCACACCTGGGTACTCATCCTCCACTTGCTGCTCTTACCACGCACATCAACGCACCAGTTGAGAAAAACTGGAGAACACACTCAAATTTATTTGAGGTTTTATCAGCTAAGCCAGCTTAAAACAGTTTGCTATAGGTCCTTGTTGACCCAGGTCATTTTGATGGAAAAGTACAGTTACAGAAAAGCCCAGGGAAATGTAAATCTGAGCTACTCTGGCCCCACCTCCCACCTCATTCACTTCAATGGGAAGTACCATTCCCACCCCCTGACCTGGATGGTCAGCCAGTCAAGAAACATGATCCAGCCAAAATCCAACAAAACAAAAAAGCAATTCATTACCAGCCTGATTAACTCTCTGACTCTACTTAACTCACAGTCACAAAGGCTTCCTTGCCAACAGGGGAAGATTCACAGTCAAGACGGAGGCAGGACCATCACAGCCCCAGTTTAAGCTGCCACACATCTTCACAAGCTTAGGCAAAAATAAAATAGAGCTGCTTCAGAAAAGAGTGGTCACAGCCTCCACCTTCTCTGCAAGCAATAACATTTGCACAGCCATGAAGTCAGGCAGTTGATCCAACCGAAGCTCAACACTTTTCTGTACCACTGTTTTTGGTTGGATCAGCAGGACTAATAGAGAAAAATAGCAGCTTTTGGTAAAAGCATCACTAGAGTAATCAAAGCTGCTCTGGTAGAAATGCAATAACGTGGCTGTAGATGGCATGTTACGTCTTGGTGCAATCGAGTTTATCCTTAGTATTCTCCAGGAAACAAAAGAGCAGAACAAGTAATCTGTGTTCACTGATCAACATAAACTGCAAAAGCAAAACTAATGCCATGATTTCACATCAATTTAAACAAAGTTTGCTTGATAAGCTGGCAAAATAAATAAGAATATAAATAACCTTTGACCCTTTCCTCCCAAAAAAGAGCAAGGTCAGCAGGGTGTCAGATGAGTGCAATAAGTAGGATAGGACCCCAAAGTCAGCAATTACACTATGTTAGCCTGCCACGAGAACCTTTTACATGAGAGATTCTGTAAAACGTTTTTTCTTGAGTGCAGAAGATTTAATTTCTATAGCATTAGGGTGATTTAATTGTTTTTCCAAGGTTACACAGCTCCACCAATATTACTAGTGGAATAAAAACAGCTATAGGGGGAATTCAAGAATCCTGTGTGGTGCTGTAAAAAGCTCCTACAAACACACAAGACAAAAATCTACAACAATATGTTTTCCTGGTAGCCCCTATTCCTGGGGAGGCAAGCACTTTTGTGAGGATTTTCACTATCGTTTCAGAAAGTTTTTATCCCACCACAGTCATTACAGCAGGAAAGAAAAGTACTTAGGGATTATTCTGACACCAAGCAGCTATGTCAAACTACAAAACATAACACTTAGAAGTGTTTTAAAACTCTTACGCGTTTTAAGAGCCCAGCACGGCTTGTTGGCTTGTTTTTCTTTCTTCCTAAATGCATAATGCTGTCAGCTACTAATACAAAATCAGAAGGTTTCACAACGCCAGAGTGAGAAGATAAACAAACTTGCCTACTCTGCCTAGTTTACATGCACCTCCAGCTTCCACACATTTGAAAGAAGTAATAAATGCAGGAAAGTAATTCCCAGGCTGAAAAATAAATTTTCTGCTAACAATGCTTTAAATGGTGGATTTGAATTGCATTTCATATGTATACTTGAGAAAAAAATAAATTGTTTCATGTGTTATGTTTAGAGTTCTGTAAATCAGAGTTTTCACTGAAGCTTAGAGCCAACACCTTATTCAACTACAGATTAAAAGAGTTTACTGTAGGGATAACTCAGTGTCAAGGGTCTCAATAGAGTTTAAGAATCACAAGCAAGGATGAACACATCTCAATTTATTTTTTTTACTTTGCTGACATAAATTTTTTTCTTTCATTAAGATTTTTGCTAAGGAAAAATAAAAAAATCATTAACAAGGCAGCATTTCCACAGAGAATTGCCAGGAGACGAAGAGATGAAGAACTGGAAAAAGCACACTGACGAGCAGAAAAACAGTATCATTTCTCTATGGTAACTATTAACCTCTGCATAATCATAAAGACCATTTTAGCAGTAACCATGGATCAATAAGTCAAATAGAACCGATGAGTCAGAAAAGCCATTTAAATATTTGCACTTTTTGCTACAAGCCATACCTAGAGTAATACTGTAGCCAAACAGAATGACTGCACCTTCCATTTTACCCACTCTCCTCATTCGGGAGCCTGTCTGGAGAGGCAGAAAGATCAAAAACACTGAACAACAACAGAGCAAACCAAAACAAAACCCCTTAGTAGGTACAATCAGACCGTGGTAACAGTTACACCATGACCATCTCCTACTCAGGACAGATGAATTAAGAAACACTGACAACAACCCTGAAAACGCAGTAGCACACGGAAATCAACCCCAAAGCTCCCTTATCATTTCAGAAGCCATTAATGAGCGGGTTACATAAATCTACTGGACCAGAGGAGTTGTAGACCAGAGCTGCTGCAAGACATTAACTCTCCTCTGAGGGATGCATCATTTCATTCTTAAAGACTGCTCGTCTTGCTAAGTGCAATAAAAGGACTTGGGCGCATTCCGAACAGAAGCTGCGCTTTAACCCTTCGTGACCCGCGGAAGAGCGGGCTCAGCGGGGCACCCCGGGCACCCGGCAGCCCTCCCTGTTGCTCATCGATCCCCCCTGCGCGCCGCCGGACCCGGCCGCCCGGTCCTTTGTGCGGCCCGGCGGGCTGCCGCACACGCAGCAAGGGACCGGCGAAGCCACGAACAGGGGGAAATCGAGGTCCGCTGCTTATAAGGGGCCCCCGTCCCCGGTAACTCCCGCTGCGGGGCTGGATCGCCAGCGCCCCCGCCTCGGAGCCTCGTCCCGACGCCTCCCAAACTTCACAGCGCCTCAGCCCCGGCTGAGACAAGGCGGATTTTGGGGAAGCCCGAACCGCCCGGAGCCCCGGTGTCCCCCGCTCGCTCCCGCGGCCACACGCAGAGACGGGAGGTGATACAAAGCGCCGCGCACGGCGGCAGCCGGCCCGGGAGCGGCCGCGACGGAGGGACCCTCTGACGGAAACCTGGCCGGGATTCAAGGCCTAGGAGAGACCGCAAGCACAGGCAGCCCCGGAGGAGGGAGACCAGGAAGCGGCAGCGCCCCGGTGGGGTGGGGGGTGGGGGCTCTCCCCGGGGCCAAAGGCTCAGCGCTCCCCGCAAGGCCTTCGCCCCCGCGGGCTCCACCTGCACCGGGCCCCTGCCCCACCCCACCCCGGGGATCGCGCCGGGGCCCACCCCACTGCCTCCCGGGGCGGGGACCGGAGGGCTCCCCGACCTCTCTCCCGACCCCCACACGCACTTCCCCGGGGTACCACCGGCCGCTCGCTCCCCCCGCCGACTCCCCCCAGGCTTCCCCCGCCTCCGGCGCCCTGCCCCCCGCCATCGCGCACGGACACCCCCCACCCCCGCTCCCCGCGGGGCTCGCACGCCCCCGCCACACCCGCCCATAGCTTCAGCCCCACCTGCCGCTGTGAAGGCCCTACCCCGCACCTCAGCCCGGCCACACTCACCTGCTGCCCGCAGCCTCCTCCCTCCGGCGCCTCCTGAGCCGCCCGTCGCCACCGAGCAGCGCCGCCGCCGTTTCCCTACCCCCCCCCCCCCCCCCCCCCGAGCTCCCGGCAGCTGCTCCCGCCCCCGCCGGCAGCCACGCCCACCCCAGCGGCCCATTGGCCACTCGCCCCGTCACCTGGCCTTTGGATTGCTGCAAAGAGCCGCTCGTCAAAATTCCAACCCCGCCTCTCTCCGCCCACGGGTCCCGGGTGTTTTATTCACGCCGGGTCTTTGGCGCCCCCACTCTTTTGCCGCTGCTCCTGATTGGCTGAAGCGGTCGGAGCAGAGTGCCAGGATAGGTTGCTAGAGGTGCCAGCTGCAGGGATGGGTCCGCCCCCCCACTCGAGGTTAGGCTGCGTCGGTGCGGCGGAGGACTGGGCTGCGCGGTAGAAGGTGGGCGGTCGCTCCCGGGACTGCGGCCGGTCCTCTCGGGGGGCGTAAGGGCGCAAACCCGTTTTCTCCGACCGGCTCCCGGAGACCCTCCGGGTGGCGTCCCGCTGATGCGCTAAGCGGGGACGTGCCTCCCACGGAGTGGTTTCAGTCTCTGGTTTGGCGCTGCCGTGGTTCTCGCCGCCTCACGGCAGCGGGGCGGCTTCTGGGCAGGCGGGGCCGCCGGGCAGAGCCGCTCTGCTTCGGGGTTCCCATCTCCGAGGCTCTGGGCTGCGGGGACCTGGGTGGCCGCGCGTGAAGGTGGGACCCGCCCCACCGCCTGCCGTGAGAGCTCGGGGGTCGGTTCCTGCCCGAAACCTGCCACCGGCCCTGCTTCCCGGGCGGGGAGACACCCGTACCCCGCGCCCCGGCAGCGTCTTGGAGAGCCCCTCGCAGGAGCGGTAGCCGCCCGGGCGTGGGCTGGCGGCGGAACGAGGAGGAGGGAGAGGAGGAGGAGAAGGAGGAGGATGGCTCCCGCAGGCCCAGCCGGCGGGCCCCGTGCCACCTCGGGTTCCCCGCGCTGCACCGCGGGCGGTGAGCGGCGCCTTGCCCAGGGGCTGCAGTGAGACGTGCTGCTGGCCCAGCGCTCCCGGAACGAAGCACAGAGCGTCCTCCGGCAGCTGGGGCCCGGGCTGCGGGGTAACGCGCGGGCAGGCTCCGCTCTGCCTCGCGGCTGACCTCCATCACCGGCACTTTCCCAGATCCAAAACGTTTCCTTCCGTCAGCCCGAGAAACGCGAGCGTGCCTCCATTTTCCAAGCGGTGCCGAGCTCGGCAGGCGGGCTGGGCTTCCTGGGGACCTCACCCCGGGGAATCCTCTGCGTGCGGCACCCCTGTCACTGCCAGTGCGGGGCTTGGCCGGAACGCGTTATCCAGAATGCGTATTGCCGACAGCTGCCTCCTCTCACCAGTTCTTTCAAGCAGCTACTCCATCCAAAATGCAAGCTACAGCAGTTCCCGGAGCATTCAGATGAGAAAAACAAAAAACAAACTAGAAAAAAAATACCAAACCCCCCCCAAGCTCAGGAAACCGAAATGCAAAGATTACATGAGGTTTCTCTGCACCATTATCTTCTCCCTGCATGCACCATCCCCCTTATTCCTCTTTGTTTCTGCTCTGTTTCTTTGCTTGATTCAACAAAGAACATGGGCCTTAATGTTAACTGGCAAGCATCCAGAAAATAAAGCAACTGAATTCGATGGGAATTTCAGAACAGGGTGTGCAAAAATCATTTACTGAGTTGACACAGGAGGTGCTGGGACAGAAGTAAGAGTGTGACACTTGAGTTTCAAACATGCTCTGAGCCCCAAATCATCCCTTGTTCACAAACTAAGATTTTTTTTATCCCCCCCTCCTCTCATCTTTTTGCATATCCCCTGGCTTGGAAAGCAGAACCGAAGCAGAGAGCTGCCTTCCCTCTACAGTTGCATCTCAATTACTTTCAGACTGCTGCTCTCAGCCAGAAGCACGACACAGCTCTATGTTTGAGCCAAACATGTTCCCAAATGACTAGACAGACATTTCTACCAGTTCTGAGTTTTCTACTGTTTTTATGAAAACATTCTTGACCTGGCATAGCTCTTAAAATACTGCATTCCAAGTAGCTTCAGTGTAACATCTTATTCACAGTCCCTGGATTTCTAACAAGAATTTTATGAAATGTGTGCCCTAAACCTTAATTTCTAAGGAACAATTCCTGTACTATAAAGATGCTCTACTTCCAAATAAAAAGCATGTGAGGGTTGGCAAGAAAAAGGCCAGGAGATGCTATTGTAAATATAGCTGAAGCATACATTAGAACTTTATATAGCTTTTACAAATATTTATTTCATAGCTAAATTGATTTGTTGCTGTTACTGCTTCTCTGCTTGGCTGTCTGTATTTCTCCCTAACTTGACCTCCCCATATAGTCACCGGTGACTGAAGGGAAAGGGGTCTGTGGTGGGAAAGGAAAGGAAGCTGGACAAACTGAGCATCTAACATAGCACACTGCACATTCACGGTGCTGTGCTGCTGGTCATGTTCTGTCCCACGGAGAGCTTCCGTGCGAGGGGGGAAATTAATTCTCCAAGGCCTGGTACTGGATGCAAGGCATCAAGGTGCTTTAGTCCTTATGGATAAGAAAGAATTGGGAGAGACTTCATAGCATTCCCAAGAAACTAAATTTCCCCCTTTTCGCTTTTTAAGACTGACAGCAGGGTTCCGTGGGTAGTATGCAGGATTAACGGACTTGGCTGTTCCTGTCATGCCCACCGACTCCTCCTGTCAGCTGTGCCTTTCTAGCCAAGATCCTTCCCGGTTTCAGTGGGATGGCAGGATAGTACAGCTATCCCCTAAGGACCTGAGAGTATATTACACACGCACTCAGGATAATGCAAACTCCATCTCCTCACTGCAGATACCCGGAGGCTTAACATCGCTGTCCCCGATTGGCTACCTAAAACAATGTCAGTGATTAAATCTCCCTTCTCTAATCACACCGTAATATTATCCCTTCTAGGAACAAGCCTTACCAGTATAAATACTACAACACAAGCATTTTTGTGCTGCTATAACTGTGCTCACTCAGGAGGAGTCCCATCTTTTTGACAATACAGGTAAAACATCGGGAGCTTGTGCGTGTGGATGAGCACAGAAAATATTCAAAAATACTTCTAGAAGGTGCTGTATTGTCTAGCTGCAATACAAATCTACCACAGGAAGCAAATAAGCAAGCACCACGCAAGCTTTCTCCTATCGTGCCCTGAGCAGATCTGAACAATATGGTTGCTAAACCAAGACATCCTGTTTGCACAATATGTCCATCTTGGTAGTGCTGTGTCAGAGGTGAGCAAGCAATTTCAGAGCACTTCAGAAAAACTTCAATACAGGCAGTTCTTTACAGGAAATAAAAGGTAAAGGCTTTTTGCAAGGCTTCTGAAAAGGAGAACCTTACAGAGGCAGCAAATTTTGAGTGGTGCTGCTCTATGTTAGCACGGCTCGATGTTCATTTTGAACTAGTGGGCATAAATACATTTAATGTGCCAAGCTGTGCAGTTGCCATCATTAACACAGAAAGGATGTGAATAGCAAGAATCCTTTTAAGTCTTTCTTCCATGGAAAAGCATCACCCAAACAGCTTCCCAAGAGGCATGGACCGTGCATATCAAAAGAATATTCCAAAGAATATTCCCTAGCACTAGGTACATGACGGATGCAGGAACAGCTTGACTATATCTTTTATCTCGATTGTCTGGATATGATTAATCTTACAAGGCAATTACTTCATTTGGCTTCTTGTTGTTTTTATTTAGGGTGGGGATTTTCCCCTCATGACCGTTTACTTCTCTCCTTCTGCTGAAAAGCAGCAGGACCAGAGTCTTGGAGTCTGCAGCTTTGTGTTTAGTCACTGCCTACGGAGTCACTGCAGATGGTATCTGCTCAATGCTACCAAGTTCTAGATGGCATCAATTAATAGCACAAAATCTCTCATAAAATTATTTCCAAATGCTTTAAAAGTACACTTGCCCTGTCAAGGGGGTGAATAGTCTCAGTTGAGGGTCCTACTCAAATACGTTATGTAAATTCAGCTTTAACCTACAAAGTATGTATTTTCATGTAACACAGGACAAGAGAAAATATCTGTGCTTCCAAACCTCTACAAAAAGATAATTTCATAGGGAGGACTGGACCTTGCAATTATTATTTTCATAAATTAGTTTTAATTGGACTGATCTATGGCAGAGAAGGCTCCTTTTCTCAGAGGAGCTCTGTGTACAAGATAACCAGGATTAAAGACCACAACCAGTCACTGAATAAGAAAATCCCTGAGAAGAGAGAAAGAGCTGGAGAGAGGCCAGAACCTCTGCCAAGAGATGTTTCAGTGAGTGAGTGCATTCACTCTGATGAGGGGGGCCAGAGGATAGCTCTTGAGAAACAGTTCCTGAATTAGCTTTCAGTCTTGTTATCTGGCAGTGAACTTTACAGCTTTGACAACACGGAGCGGGCTTCACAATCCAGCCCAGTGTCCTTCCAGTGATGACACACTGGGTATCACCAGGCTGTAAGAGAAAGATTGTCAGCTAAGGAAACCCGTTAGTGAAGGCTTGAAATGTTCTTTTTCCTTACTGGGTATTGCTTTTGGCATGAGAACAAAACTGACAGTGCAAAAGGAAGGTTGCCAGCAAAGTAATAATGAGAAAAAGGATTAAACCGAGTTTAACTTTCTGAAAGTGACTGGTTTACGTTAATGGCTTGCTGGGAACACAGAGGAAGTACCGGGCACTTTGCATGGTGGTGAACAAGTGAGTATCCAATATGCAGAAAACTGGAAAGGATTTTGCCCTTTCTACTCACTAGCGAAGACTGCTTATGGTTTTGCAGGATCAGGCCTTACACAAATTGCTCTTTAAACTCAAGATTTCCATTATTTGAACAGGGAACGGCATAAGGTTAAAATATCAAATGAACCCTGCATCTCTTTGAGGTGCCATTCACTTAATCCTTTTGAAGTCACTTGTGTCTCTTTAACAAGTTTTACTCACCACATTTTTTAAGTCCTCTTAAATAAAACACGTGTGGCTCTTGGCAATGCAGCTTATATACTCATAAAATCTGAGTAACTTTGTGCTAAATTCTAATTAAGAAATTTAATTGAGCCTTCAGTTGCTACTCTCTCTATGTGAGCAGCAGCTGGGGACCACCTAATCATTCAGAGATCTGTGCTACTTTCCTTTTGTTTATTTAAAGAGCTGTATGTGACACTGATCTTTCCTCACGACAAATTCCCTTGAAATATTGGACAATGAATGAAAACACCATGTAGACCTTGTGGCTATTCCAAGACAACCATCTGAGTGAGTACTCTGTAAATGATACTGAAGCTCCCTCTTTTTGCCTTAGGTCAAAACCCTTCCTTGTGTCATGCAGAAAAATGGCAACATTTTTTAATTCTCAAAAGCATTTATTATTAGAAAGGCTAAATTGTCAAAAGAAACATTTTATTGTTATAGAGATTTCATCATCATTCTTTTCCACCCTGTCTTTCACTCTGAGACTTTGTTATGCATAAAAAAAAACAAAAAAAAATCCCATGTCAATCATCTGTCTCTTGGCAGTAGAAAGTGATATCCCCGTGAAGATCAGAGCCCTCGAATAAGACTTTGAACCCACCATACTGGTTAACATCCAGAATAGCTTTGCTGCAGTCATTACAGGTATTCTGATGTAACTCAGGTCAGGCTCTGTGTACAGTGCCCAGCTTCTTCTGAGAAGGATCAGTTGCACTCAGTAAATTAAACAGTAACACAAATAACAACCCAGATGCCCAGATTTTTCCAAGGTCTTCCCCTCCCAAGCCTATTTAGCCACGCTTATATATAATTAAAGCATACAATAGCCTAACTTCCACCATATTTCAAAGCGCCTGCACCTCGGTTTTGTTAAGGCCCTAGTTCTGCTGAAAAGGTTTCAGCTGATAAGATTATTCTGCTAAGCAGGGCTTAACCTTGGGAAAACAAAGACTGGATTGAAATAGAGAGCTCCCTTCCAGCCTATACACGCACGCACAGCCTGCTCCCAGTTCCCTCTCCTTACCAAGCCCATCCACAGCACTCGCCCCGCCAGGACGCTGAGCCATCCCCGCTCTCCCACGCGTGTTTCCCACGGCAGGGGCAGAGCGCTGATCAGCCTCTGCCCCCTGCTGGCACAGCCCGGAACGTGCAAGGCGTTCAGTCGGAGGCTCAAGGGTCGCCGACGTGTTTGGAAATCTCGCTCCTTTAGCTAAAACCATCACGGTAACAAATAGGACGATTTTCTGGTGCTGTTGGCACTTCCCACAGCTCTGGCTGCAAAGGCCGTGCTGGCAGAATTCCGGCAGAAAAACACCTCCGAAATAAAAAGAGCTCTTATTGAATACATACAATTTTGAGTCTTGGCTAATTTATAGCGCGGGGTTGGGATGTGAGGCTGATTTGTGCTGGTTTAAAGGCAATTAAAAAAATCCTTAAACCTTTCAGATGTCTACACCTGTTCTAGAATTAAGACTTAACAGCAGAACTCACCTTCATTCAGCCCAACAATTTCTGCCTCTGAATTGTGGGAAAATCGAAACGTGGGTCTGAGTTGAAACCTGGCAATAATAAAGAGAAAAGAGGTGAAAACTTGCTTTTCGGCACAGTGTGCCCACACAGCAGACCTGCACATGCCTTGTGAACGCCAGCGGCTTGTTTAACGTGCTGTGCAAAGCCCGTATTCGTATCTGTGAGGGGCTAATAACACCCCTGTGAACCAGAGGGTTCCTGGGCATGCTTGGGTAATTGCTCCAGTTAAATGCTTTAGACTCACAGCAGGCTCTGGAGGTGAAATTCTCGTGCAAAATCCATTCCCGTGAATTATCAGAGTCCATCAAAGTTTCTTCTCACAGAAGTACTGCACAATGCATTTCTTGTACTGAAGTTTGCTTGTGATCAGAAAAGCTTCAGCACTGTCTGACAATACAAACCCCTAGACCCCTTTGTATTTGCCACAAGCTGAGTATTGCTGGTGTGTCCTCTACCCTCCAGCAAAGCTTCCTGTGCCCAGTTGCAGCCTCTGGAAGTGCAGAGCAGTCCCCAGGCTGCCTGGGTACCTGCAGTGCCACCAGCACTGAACTTTTGAGAAGCTTCAGGCCAAGGAGAGAGATGGAAAGAGAACCAAGGTCTGCTCAGGTTATGAGGTGGTTAGTGGATTTGGCAAAAAATCCCCAAGACTATAGAACATGACAGCCTTTTGGGTCTTGGGATCCTTCAAAAGGACATGGTCTTTCACCTGGCATCTCCATTAGAAGCACAAGAAAGGGGAGAAAGAACGGCACACCAGAATGGGTGTCATCCAACTTGGATTTATGTTCCTTGTGGAACAGAACCTTATAAAATCAGCCTTACCTCACCTCGCCTTGTTAGGCTGACAAGCGACTGCACGCCGTCCAAAAGCATATCGTGCCCTCACAGTACAACTTCAGAAAAAAACCTTTTCCACACGTACTTACAGAATGAAGCTTCCCAGCCAGGGAACAGATCCATCCTCATGACTTCTAGTGGAATCCCCTCACCTTCCTTTGGCGGGGCGGGGGGGTGGGAAGAAATAAGCCTAGCATATTTTGAGTGGCCATGACGATAGAACGTTAAGAGATTCCAGTTTATCCAGCATCACCGGCACACATTTAAAACTCCTTTTCCTGGTCTCTCCACGTGGGGCTCATTTTCCCTAAACCCCGTCTCCGGGGCGCTCCCGGGAGTACCCACACGTTGCAGAGGCGCCGGCGGAAGCGGCTCGGCGGGGCGGGGCGGCAGCAGCGGCCATGGCGGCGTGCGGCGCAGAGGAGCAGCTGCGGCGGCTGGGGCGACTCTCGGCGCTCTCCGTGTACCGCCGAGCGGCGAAGGCCCAGCGTCTGGAGCGGCGCCGCCGCCGAGGGACGCCGCCGGCCGCGGGCAGTAAGCGGGCCAAGGCGCGGCCGGGGCGCGGCGGGGCGGGAAGCGACGGCCCGGTGCCGGAGGCCCCACCACCGCCGAGCGCCGCTACAACTCCCAGCCGCGTGGAGCGGGCCAAGGCGCGGCCGAGGCGCTGCCCGGAGCCGGAGGCCCTGCCGCAGCTGCCGCCCAGCGCCGCCGCAACCCCGGGCGACGCGGAGCCGGCCAAGGCGGAGAGCGTCAGCCCTAAAGCCAAGCGGCGGGGCGAACCCGCGGTCAGCTCTGAAGCCAAGCGGCGGGACGGCCCCGCGGCCAGCCCTGAAGCCAAG